>VWZT01001048.1:422844-443965 GCA_013397055.1 Pachycephala philippinensis
TATATATATACATACACATATACACACACTTACAGGAGAGCATCAAGACTCAGTGGGGCAGTGTGTCCATCTACACCTTATGTTTTAAGAGGCTTTTGAGATGTCACACCTTAGAACATTGATATATACATTGTCACATTTTATTACTTTTCCATTATTCCTCTGTCCCATTTTGTGGAATAATCTCACATTTAGCCTTTGTAATCATCAAAATCCCTTTTCCAAGTCCTTGATGGTGTTTTTCTGAGGTGGGGTCGAGTTTTTTGTTTGTTTTTTGGAAATACATTACTGGTTAGCTTTTTTTCTTAGAGATTGCAAGGACCTCTTTAAAGATGTATCAGTTGTTCTCCTACTCTTGCAGTAAGGATATCAGG
Source organism: Pachycephala philippinensis (assembly GCA_013397055.1). NCBI lineage: Eukaryota > Metazoa > Chordata > Aves > Passeriformes > Pachycephala > Pachycephala philippinensis. Next base: position 423,219 of record VWZT01001048.1, read on the forward strand.
ATTCATTAGAAACATGGATAGGGAAAAGAATTCTTAAAAAATGGTTTATATGTAACTAGATTTCTAGTAAAGTGTATGTGGTGTCTTCTTAAAAGAACCAAGATGTTCCAGTCAGTCTTAAAAAAATTAAGGCTTCAAAGCTATACTTAAAGTAGGAAATACGCCTTACTTTTCGTAACTTGTGTAAATTCTGTACCTTGCATTTTAGCAGATTTGTCTGTACTGCTGAAAACAAAATTACCCTCGCAACAGCCCTTTTAAGAAAAAAGAGATATAATTAACCCTTTTCATATTTTGAAAAATAAGGATCACTGTATCCAGTTCTGATTTTCTTGAGACTTTTTATCACAACTGTAATAGAAATTGTCGTCATGCGGACGCACATTGGACCCAAAAAATAGAACGTTTTCTGCATAATTTGGGACATATCATGTGCTAAAATTAAGGATTGGTATTTCAAAATTTGGCTTTAATTTCTCTAAGCCCCAGATCACCGCAAGTACATGAGGCAGCATAAGTTAGCTAGGTGGGTGAATATGTTACATAATGAGGATTTAAAATATCAAGGGACTCTATTTGCTAGGAAAACACCTTTTTTTTTCTTTCTCTTTTCTCCCCTTCTCTTGTCTGTTTGGGGAGGCAAATAAATCAACAGTTTGGTCCAAAATCTATTATGTTTAATGCAGAACTCCAGAATTCCATCCTGCTCTGCTTCTTGAAGCAAAAGATTATTCTTTTTGTGAAGCTTGTATATAATATGCAGTGTAGTGCTAAATAACTTAAATCTCAGTAAAAGTATTGCAGTATTCAGTGCACTCTGAAGTAGGAAGATTGCAAACAAAATGCTTTGTTATTATATGTATTTCTTGGTTGGTATTAAAAAAACCCTAAAATATGAGGTTACATGTCTGGTATAACAAGTTTCTGTGACTTGGTTGTAATTAGGTAAAGTTTGCACTTGGGACAGAAATTTACAGTAATACAATGGAAAAGCAAATGTCTGCACATCTGTAACTCAGAACAGTAAATTTTATTGTCTGAGCCTGTTTGTTTTGTTGGATAGAATTAAATTTGGTTTGAGTGAGTAGTGATAATTCAATCCAGATTGTAGATTTGGTCCAAGAATACTTATTACAGTACGTGTTACACTATTATCTGATTATTTTCAGTCCTGACAGATATAAGGTAGTAAGATTTTATTAGCTGTGGGAGATTTTAATTTCTTATTAGTGTTGCTGAAATTAGCTTGAGATGTCAAGATATTGTGGCCTACAGTTAAGAAACATACTTAAACAATTACATGCTGAATAGATAATGTGTAAGGAGAAGGATACAATTAGTTTCCATTCATTCTTAGTTTGCTTATTTTGTTTATCTAATTCGAGTCAGTTTTCTAAACTGCCTTTAGGGGAAGAGAGAAGTACCCGGACATGTTATCTCTTTATGATGGAGGCTTAGGATGGCATGTAGTCTTCCAAGGGTCTGCTTGCTACATAAATATAAATTGTGTTAAAAGATGTAAATTATTCTCTTGCAATCTAGAAGAGCTTGAAGTCTTCTGGTAACTCTTCTGAGTTACCTATAATTAATATTAAGCAGCTGTAATTATTGTATTTTAGCCTAACAGTCTATAAGTTAAGAGTATGAATTGGATGTTCCCAATATATAAATGTATAGTTTGAATATATTGCTTCACAAAGTGGCTAAGTCATTGTCTCACAAATATATTTAAAACTCATTAAGGACTTAAAAAATATTTGTGTAATGTTATGTTTAAAATCGTGACAAATGCGTATTGAAGTTTCGATTAGCTATTTCTGTGTACATACCTTCACCTGTAGGAGTATTCAAGAATTATGTATGTTTCTTTTCAATCTCTGTCAAGTTACTCATCTGAGGAAGATCACTCGCTAAGCACCTCAAGTTGATTTTTATTGTGTTTAAGTGATAAATGAGCTTTTGATAGCTATAATCTCTTCCTGGGGTGCAGACAGCATGATACACAATGACACATTTCTCTTTCTTCAAGGAAGAAGAATTAGTGTCATTGCACAAATAGATTAAAATCAGTTTTGGAATCAAGTCTTCTGTTCTGTGTATTTAACATTATATATCATTCCAGCCTGGGTCAAAGGAAGCTGTTACAACAGAAGAATTTGCAGACTGTCTAGCTGGCCAGATGGGGTTATAGGTGTATTTAGACAAATTAAGAGATAAATGCAAACTTAAGATTGAATATATATTAGCTGAATCAAGCATAGACTGTTTTCTAGAAATGTGGGGGGATATATATAAAATACGTATTTTAAAATCCAAGTTAAAATTACTACTTTGCTTTTCTTCTTTTAAGTTGCCAGCTAATAAAGATGCCTTCCGAAAGACATGGAACCCTAAGTATACGCTACGCAGTCATTTTGACGGAGTGCGAGCATTAGCTTTTCATCCTGTAGAGCCTGTGCTGGTTACAGCCTCTGAGGACCATACTCTAAAACTTTGGAATTTGCAGAAAACGGTTCCTGCCAAAAAGCAAGTATATGGGTTTTTATAAAACATCACTTGTGTTTTAAATGCCTTTGAAATTTATTAAACTCTTATATTTTCAGAGTTTTTCGGTAAAGATTTCATGTAGTGTATTAACTCTTCTTTCTCTTTCAGGAGTGCCTCTTTAGATGTAGAACCCATCTACACATTTAGGGCCCACATGTAAGTGTTTGACATTATTCATGGCTGATAAATATATTGTTGTTATCTCATGTATTCATAAAAAACTTACGTGTAAAAGCCACAAATTATACTATTTTTACATTGTTTAGACAAGGCTCGTTACACTTTGTAAAGCAGCTTAATACCAAGCCCTTGTCATGAATTGCAGAGTCAGTGATAACACAAGAACAAGAAAGTGGCAAATTTGATTAGTTGCAGTGGAAATGAGAGATTATAGATGATGATAATGTAATCACCTAAGACACGTCTTGGACTGTGGATTTTATACGTAGTGTTTGGAAAAGATGAGTAAGGTAGAGGCTAGTCTTGGCTAGTATCTTCAGATACAGGTCTGAGTCTTAGTGATTTTTCAGCTTGTGTTAACTGCTTTATTACTGCCTGAGTTTCACATGCTAATTTTGAATTCTGCTTTCTTTCAATAAGAAGGCAAGATAAAAACGCACAGTTGATAGCCAGAGTAGTACTTTGCTTATATAAGTAAAGATCCACTCTCCGACCCAGTTAGCAGGTAAGCTTCAAGAGTATTCTTTGATAAGCTTGGAAGTGGATGGCACTTCTTGTGCTGGCCTCAAAAACAACAAAAAAGAAAATTAATTCATAGTTTGTATTAGGAGATTCACACATGCTGTTATCACCCTCCTCCTTCCCTTACGGCACATGATAGAACATAATGTCTCACTTTTGCACTTATTAACTAAGGCATAAAACACTCTTCCCCAGGACTGGGTGACCAATTTGTCCTCATGTTGAAATATAAATTCTTGTGAGTGATATAGGGGGTCATCGACCAATTGAATTCTCCAGATCTCTGTCTAAATTTAAGCTGTTACTTGTATATTTGTTAGTGAATAGCCAAAGGTAAGGTTTGGGAAAGTTCTGATACAGAACTAATCCCCACCCTGTGACTTCTAGTGTGATGTAACAAAGTAATTTTACTGGTTTTCCCCTCAGGCAGTTATTGAGCAACATTACCTTTCTGCCCGTCTTCATTCTTCACTTTACCAAATACATAGCTGGATTCAGCCAAAAGTCTTCCTTTTCAGCATCTTCAAATATGTAATTCTAGTTCGTTTTATCTGCACTCATTTTTATCATGAGCATGGCCATCAAATGACCCAGACACCTAATTTTGAGGATGTGGTTTTACAGTACAGTTAAACTTGTGGTAATAGTGTGTCCAAAGTAGTAGACCTGTTTCCTTCTGGGCTACAACTTGTGCTTCTGTGGTATCACAGCAAGCAGGTTGAAGAAGTTAAACCAGTAGGAGTCTAACTTTGGCCAAAAGGTACAATTTCTGGGATCATTTCTCTGAACCAGTTTCCCGGAGCACAGGTTACTATCTGTTCCTAAAAGTAGGATGAGAAAATAGTTGCCAGGGAGGGGCGCTACAGCCACCTCTTCCTGCACAGCTAGCTATCAGATTGGCATAGACACACTGTAAAAACTCACCATTTGTAGGTGTAGTTACTGTTGCTTCTGAGAAATAAGGTGGTGTTCTTTGAATTGCTTCAATTTCCATAGTTTTAGTTGATTACTTATGATTATTTTAATAGATGTTGATATCACTTATTGAGACCTAAAAAATGTTTTAATAGAATTGTTTCTATGGAGTTTAAGGGGTTCTTAACTGCTTAAGCCAATCCAGATGTTTTTTTGAAAATAGATAGCCAGACTTTCACTTCTATCCCATAGGCAGTTATCAATCAGCTTTTTTCTCTGTCTCTCGATAGTGGACCTGTATTGTCATTGGCAATTAGTTCCAATGGAGAACAGTGTTTCAGTGGTGGCATTGATGCAACCATCCAGTGGTGGAACATGCCTAGCCCTAATGTGGATCCATATGATACCTATGGTAAGTACCTTTTAAAAGATAAACAGCTTATGACCATTGTCTTGAACGTTATTTTTCCACTTGATGTTAATCTGTTTTCTAGAGCTTTTGTGAAATATTACAGTCATTTATCAGCTACACTGTGTGTTTTCAACTACTTATGTGTGACAAACATTAGTTAGGTATTCCCACTTGCACTGGTGATGTACTTTGTGTAGAACTGTAATAGGGAGACTTAGCAATTCCTGAGATTTATGCAGTAAAGAAAAAATCAATCATAGCATGTATTTTTGAGAAGCAAAAAAATTTTGAACCAGAATTACAACTTCTTAATGATTATTTATTTCTTCTGATGGAAATTTACCAGAAAACCAAGATAAATGTTGTTTGAGTTGCTAGTGGGGTTTTTTTTGTTGGCTGGTTTGGTAGGGGTTTTTTTGTTTGAGTTGTGTTTGTTTGTTTGTTTTCCTGGTTGGTTGGTTTTTTTGAGAAGTGTGACAGTGGTTGTGCGAAATGACTTGAGTAATATTCTAGCTGTTGCTTAAACAGGAGGGGCAGGGGGGACATACAGCTGTTTTATGTGGAATTTAATTTATGTTGAGGTACAAGAAATACTTAATGTTTCTTCACTAAAAGGATTTCATTTCTGAACTTTTTTTTTCCAGAGCCAAACGTTCTAGCTGGCACATTAATTGCTCACACAGATGCAGTCTGGGGTCTTGCTTACAGTGGTGTAAAGAATCACTTACTCTCTTGTTCAGCAGATGGCACTATTAGGTTATGGAACCCACCGGAAAAAATTCCCTGTATTTGCACTTACAATGGAGAGAAAGGTAACTTTTTGCAGTGGTTTTGAGAATCTGTTATGAGGCAGCTGATGATGCATCCAGGCTCATTATCTCCGTTTATCCAAACTAGGTAACAGAGCTAAAGGAAGAACTTGTAATAAAATAATCATGGTGCTGTAGCATTACTTTAAAGAAAGGAGCAAATTTCTTTAAAGTATGAGCTTGAATGTTTAAACTGTCAGGAATTTTTGAAGTGTTTTGTTCTTTCTAAAGATATTTTTTGCTCTTTCTAGAGCATGGAATACCCACATCAGTCGACTTTATAGGTTGTGACCCTGCTCATATGGTGGCATCTTTTAATACTGGCAGCACAGTCATCTATGATTTAGAAACATCCCAGTCAGTGGTAATGTTTTCATCACAAGTAGAATCTGGTAAGTACAGCTCTTCCATAATAAATACCCATCTTGCATGAGGTACCTGTTATATTATATGGTACCTTATTGTATGGTGTAGTAAATAAAAAAATTTTACTCCTCTTCTGCATCATTCAGTTTGAAAGATGGTTAGATGCTTAAAGATGGTTGGAACAAACACTGTGGAAAGGTGTTTCAGCCCCTCTATTCTGCTCTTGTGAGACCCTGCCTGGAGTGCTGCGGCCATCTCTGGGGCCCCAGCTGTTGGACTGAGTCCAGAGCAAGGCTGTGAAGGTGATGCCAGAGCTGGAGCACCTCTCCTGTGAAGACAGGCTGAAAGGGTTGAGATTGTTCAGTCTGGAGAAGGTTCTTGGGAGACATTGTGATCTTCCAGTACCTAAAGGAGCCTACAAGAATCTTGGAGACGAACTTGTTCATTCAAGGGCATATGGTGACAAGACAAGGGGGAATGGCTTCAAACTGAAAGAGAGTAGGTTTAGATTAGATATTAGGAAGAAGTTCTTTACTGTGAGAGTGCTGAGGCACTGTAACAGGTTGCTCAGAGAAACTGTGGATCCTCCATCCCTGGGAAGTGTTCTAGGCCAGGTTGAATGTGGCTTTAAACAATCTGGTTTAGTGGATGGTGACCCTGCCTGTGGCAGGGGGGATTTAGAACTAGATGATATTTAAGGTCCCTTCCACCAAAGCCATTTTATGACTCTTATTAACAGGATTTGAAAGTAGTTAGAGATAGTGAAAGCAACAGTTATTGTTCTCTAAGATATCTTAAGATTCAATTGTCTGATTTCTTAATTAAACCACAGTTTTCATTATATAGCCTTGACATGGAGGATATTAGGACACGTAGGTGAATAATAGGTGAATTAAACAGAATAGTTAGTCCAGTGTAGAATTCTGCACAGGTTGGGATTAAACGTGCTTTCTTGTGGAACTTTTTAGAAATCCTGTTGCTGCAAATAAAGTGTTACAGAGAGGTAGCTCATCAAGAATTAATTGCATGTATCTGATGAAACTCTAGATAGAGGAGACTTCTTTTTGTGAACCTCCTAAAGTGTTTTGTAACGAAAACCTCCGGTTCCTGCTCATTCCTTTCTATAAAATGCAATCTAAAAGAATAATACAAGGGGAGAATTTGCTTTTCCCGTCTAAGTAGTCTAGTTTACTTAATAATTAAACTTAAAAACTTCAACACAGGTTACAAAACTGTGTAAAAGCTATCTTATAGATATCTTGTGCAAAGCCTGAGATTGAAGTGAGAAGGAACGTCACAATTTGGAGAAATATCTTTCCTAGGCTGAAGAGAGACTTAAATGGACTCAAGAAAAATTAGGCACGGAATTTAGGATACCAAGATGAGAAAGTTTTTTTTAAAAGAGTATCCTGTAGACTTCTAAAGAGATTTTAAACCATTCATTGTTTAGGTTGAAATTGAAGACGCAAATATATCTGATAGAATCTAAGAGGTTAGGTTGACTTCAGTTATTTGGATTCTCTGGTGTAGTAGGTGTCCTTTCCAAACTAAACAATTCTGTGATTCTGTTTTTTCTCCTCCCCCCGCTAAATATTTTTTGATGTGGAGCTGTAAGAGCTATGTGCTAAACTTACATTACACATGCTACAGTTTGTTTCTGCTTGTCTGGTGCTGCCCTGCTGTACTTGTTGAGTTTAATATCTCAAGAATCTTTCATGGGTGTAAACTACTTGTAAACTTTAACCTTGCAGTGCTTTGGCTAGAGTCTACCTCACTTTGCCCCATCCTGTAAAGCAAGAAGCTTTATTTCTTAGGAGATCCATTGGTCCTAAAATATTGTTTACATAATATTAATTAATATGGTAATCTAAAGTGTAATGCTAAAATACTGTCATTTTAACTTTTAACCTTTTCTTTAAGGCAAATGAATATTCTTTTATTTTATTTTCAGGTGTACAATCAAATAATCATATTAACAAGGTAGTAAGTCATCCCACACTTCCTGTAACTATTACAGCACATGAAGATAGACACATCAAATTTTTTGACAACAAAACGGGTAAGGATAAAGAGAACCTAATTTGTACACATGAATATGTTTAAAGAAATCTAGATGAGATAGGGAGAATCCATTTGTAGAAAACTTACTAGTGATGTAGTCTTACACAAAACAAAACTTCCGGTGTTTCTAAGATTAAACCTTTTCAGTACCTTCTCTGTGAAGTAGTGATATCTGTTGCAATTGTGACTTCAAAAGTCAGAAAACACTCTCAAAACAGGCAGAGATAGTTGTGAGGGACAGGAAAGTGGTCTTTAATTTAGTTTTCCTGATTTACAGAGTATGTCTGCTTTGTTCCTTTCATCATTTCCATGCTTTAACTCTAAGCATGTGTCAGTTATGTTTTTCAGCTCTCGGTAGTAAAAAAAATCGCTTATTACCTCTTAGGGCAAGAAATAACCCTAAATTCATGGTGGTAATGAAATCCTGTGTTATGCTTAAGTTGCTGATTAAGTTTATAAAACAGAAAAGGATCTGGAAGAAAGAGGGTAAAGAAGGCTATAGGGGAAAACTGCACTGTCTGTCATGACAAAAACGTTGGAATAATTGTAAGAACAAGCTTAAACTTCCTGTTTGTGAAATTACCTGTCACTTTCTACATGTTATCCTGTCAAAGTTGGAACTTTGGAAAAAAAAATCAAGCTCACTTAAAGTAAGCTCGTGCAAAACCCCCATTTAAAGTGTGTTTGGTTTGGCCCCAGTAGGGGATGGCGTTTGTGGAGTTTTTGTTTTCTAAAGCAAAAAGCTGGACTTCTTTTTCGCTTTGCACCTGCCATGAACGTATATATTTGAATTGTGGTCATTAAATGCATTGCACTGATGTTGCTGAAATTAAGATTTATTACTTCAAAGAAACAAAGAATAAGGAAAAAATCTGCATGAAAAAATAATTGGATCAAAGACAGGAAACAGAGGGTAGAAGTAAATGGTCTTTTTGTAGAATAAAACATCAGCGGGTCTGGAGAAATCAGCAATAGCTCAATGTAATGAGTCATCTGAACAGAGAGCAATATATTGGCAGTTAACTGACATTCATTAATTCTGGTTATTAAACATGAAGGCTGACAAGGAAGAACTGGAGATCTTAATAGACATAAAAGCAGGCAAATTAAATTCCATGTGGATAAATGTGAAATGATACATGTAAGGAAAAATAAACATTGTAATAAAAAATAATAATCACTGGGCTGACTGTCCTTATTCAAAGTAAAACCTTGGAGTTATAATAAGAGGTTGGATAAAAATACCAGTTTGTTGCTTAGCAGTGAGAATGGAAAAATGCATATTGGATAGGAGGGAAAGGAATCAAAAACAAAAGGGAACATTTTTAATACTGTGGTATGAATACTTTGAATGAAGTCTTCCTTGTCTCAAAAGGGATATAGCCAAATTAATATGTTTCAGAAAATGGTTAAAAAGATGATGGAAGATCTTCAGTACCTTTTAGCTTCTTCAGGAAGAATCTTAGAAACTAAATAGACTGAGATTCTTCAGGAAGACAAACAACTGAACAAAAAACTGAATATACTTTCTTCATGTTGGTCATGGTCTTACAGGGATTTATTTGCTCTCTTTTTCAACACATGAACTGAGGTTCAGTGGCTAATCCCCAACAGGTGACTGGCTCAAAACAGAAAAGAGGTGGTGGTTCTTCTGGGCAGTTAAACATTCCGGAACTCTTTCCAAAAAGCATCATGAGGTGCTAAAAGATGTTATTAGGAGTCCAGGAGCAGAGGTCAGCAAAAAGAAATGCATTAAGAGTAGTTGAATGCAGAGTTAACCCTTCTGGTCTGTGACATAACCAAACAGTCAATTGTTAGAAGCTGGAGAGTATTTTGGGCAAGTATCACCTATAGTTGCCTTATTTTTCTCTCCTAGCAATGACAGAGATAGATGGACCATTGATATGGCTAAGTGAGTCTTGTTTTATAAAGCTTCGTCAATACTCTCTCCTGCTGGGGCAGTTATTAGGACATTTAAGGGACTAAAAATTGAGGTTCTCACCCAGTCATTTTAGGTCTTCTTTGTTGCTGCTGCCAGTAAAGATGCCAAGTGAATAAAAAGATTGCTTACAATGAGAATACCTTTTTGAGAGTTGTGTGTCATTTACTGCTGTGTTTATACAAGAGTCTGCAGTTGAAACTTCATAATTTCCAACAGAATAGGACCATTCAAATATTACTGGAATATAAATAAGCATGTTATCTTATATTGCATTTAATGGGAACAGGTTGGTTTTTTCAAATAAACAGTACTTCATAGGAAATTTACTGTTTATTTTTCTTTTAGGTAAAATGATCCACTCTATGGTTGCTCACTTGGATGCTGTCACAAGTCTAGCTGTAGATCCTAATGGAATCTATTTAATGTCTGGAAGTAAGGGTTTTTTTCATATTCTATATGTTCTGTATAAATTTTGCATTTATGATACACTGAATTTCGGACGAATATAACCTCGTCTACTGTCTTTTTCCTTTCTTTCTTTCCTAAACAGGCCATGATTGTTCCATTAGGTTGTGGAATTTGGACAGCAAGACCTGTGTGCAAGAAATAACAGCTCATAGGAAAAAGCTGGATGAATCAATTTATGATGTAGCATTTCATCCTTCAAAAGCATATATTGCCAGTGCAGGAGCTGATGCCCTTGCCAAAGTATTTGTGTGACATAGCAGAACAAACCTGCATCATAACAGCAGGTCTGTTTGGACAAAAAAGAGGGAATGCGTCACTGCCATCAATTATAAGGTTACCAATAAGACACTACATCTGATCTGCCTGGGTGAAGGCTCTTAAGTGGGGCAGGTATAAGTTGGTGAAAAGTCACCACATCCTGAACAATGTCAGGCTCATTCATTTAACTGTAATTACTGTATTTGGGGGGGTGGGGACAAATACAAAACAGAAAACCAGTATTTGTAGCCTTGACTGGATATGAACTGAGCGTATGTCTGTTCTTTAGGTGTCTTTAAGCAAACGTGGAGTCTGATCTTACAAAAGACTTTTATTTTGGACTCTGTGTGCTGCCTTAGGGTTAGGAATGTGGTGCTCTTGTGGGGGGAAGTGAGCTCCAAGAGTAGCTTTCTTTTCATCTCTTAGTAATCTTCTGTTTATCAGTTGAATGCCACAGATTCCCCTTTTAAACTTTTATTTTGCTTTAAAGAAAAGGAAATTTAACTTAAAATATTTTAGCATTAGTTGCACAAAATGTTTGGATAAAATTCTAGTTTTTATAAGTCTTTTTATATATTTAGCCTGTCACAACAGTGCTCAAGATTGTATTGATAATGTTTTTCTGCATTATAGAACCCTAAAACACAGAGATCTCACTGACCCGCTGCCGTGTAACCACAATCTTCCCTTCTTTTGCCTAATACAGCTCAGCTAAGTCCTTGCTTAAGGATGCTAATTCATCATCATCGCATAACTGTCTTCATAAATAAAGGACTGTAAAATGTGTTCAAATGAAACACAGAGGGGTTAACACCCCTGAATGAACTCTTAAAAAAAATTAATCTTGGCATCCTATCACTATGTGATATTTTGTACATCTTACTGTATTTACGAGTTTATTTATCAAGGATTACCCATCTTGCTAATGGCCTATTGTTATTTATTTCACTTTTTGTTGGTCTTTATATCCTTTTATGTAGTGTGTTAAAGGGCCCTGTATATCTGTTATGGCACTCTTTGAACAGTCTAAAATAGATGAGAAAATGGGACATGTGATAATTTTAAAGTTGCAAATCAAGAAATTCTTTTTCCTCTGGTTAAGTACCTGGAGTGGAGTTGATTCCAAAAAAAAATCTTGTTTCAGAACCTTTGGAGTGAAAATTATTTTTATTTGCATTTCAAATAGAATACAAAAGTAGTTAATTCAAGATTCATAAATCTGCTGTGTTTTGACTAGTTATTCCCTGCTTTTATTTTATTTTTCAGATGTGCTTCAGTTTATGGTGTAACTAAAAATTTTGTTTGTGTAATGCATGATTAATACAAAAAAGTATTTTTTCTAGTCTTCCACAAAACTTTTCTGATCAGTTTGCGAGTTTTGATGAGTTTTGTAAGGTTTCTGTTTTACAAACTATGAATCAGCAAATTTTTAAGATTGTACCACATAGCAAAAGTACAGCTGTTGAAAAATAATGTATATAAAATGCATATAATAAATATTAAATGGTGTACCTGTATGTTACTGTTGGCTACATTATTTTGTGTTGCACAGTTTGAGTCATTCTACAAATTACTAAATTAGGTCTCAATTTTAGCAAAATGACCATTTGTTTATTACGCTTATAAGCTGCTTTGCTTTTGCAAGATTGTAATAATTGTCTGGATGTTGACCAACTGTTCAGTTTCAAGGAGCAGTACCCACATATAAGAACATGTTTCCACAATGTTTTAAAAGATATTTACAAGAACAGATTGAAAATTGCTAGTGTATTCTTACAGCCCTTATAAGATGATAAACATTTTTCATTCTCTTTGCATATGAAGTGATTCTGAAGTGATTTAGAAGCCAGAAAGGTACTCTGTTTTTATTTCAAACTGCCACTGAATCGTTGTGTTAAATTAAAAAAAAAAAAAATTCTAAATGCATAAAATTTGCCCGTATACCTTATCTTTGTCCATTTCTTCCCAAGTCCTCCCATAAAGATGTCACACAAAAAACTAAACTGAAGGTCAACATTTACCTATTCTGTGATGAGTCACTTTGCTCAAAGTGTATCAGCAGAAACAGAATACCACAATATGAATATTTTCATGTAAAGTAGTATTTTTAGGTATAAGTTAAGTAAAGCTAGAACATGTTCCTATAAGTGGTTTAACTGCATTGTTCCATGTAAGTTTCCAGATTTCCAGTAAGATTGTATTTCATGCCATCTCATGTCAAGCAAATTAGAATTAAAAAAAAAAAGAAAAAAGGAAAGAGATGCTCATGGTAGGCAGAATACTGCAGTTATATTTTGGAATTAATTTTGTTTTAGTAATAATGTTGCATTGCTTGAAATGTTACAGTACATTATAATTGTGTAGGAATTGGAGAATTTTGTCCTTTATCATGAAGATTGAGGTGAGGCCTTTCAGTAATTGCTTGTAGGACACTAAGACTTTACTTTTGAAAGTAACATTCAGCTGATTTGCACTTTTTGTTCTTTCCAGTCTAAAGCATTCAACTAATCAACAGACAAGAGAGTATTTGAATTTTATTGGAAGTAATTTCATAATCGCCTTTTCTGAAGCCAAACATTGTTTCTGGCAGCTTTTCCAGACTGCTGCATTTTAATGCTTAAATAAAATGTGATTGTTTAATAAACATTACCATGCATAACATTTACCTTTTTTTTTAATTGTATTAAAATTGAAATGATAAAACCAAAAATATTTGCTTATTTTCCTTAATTGAAATCTTAATGGTCATCTTAGTTCACTAATGCGTAGTGAATCAAATGCTGTAGTGAGGAATCATTTATTGAATATTACCAATAATTTCTAATACAGTCTTGGTTTATTTGCTGTGGGGTATAACATGCTAAAACCTTTATTTGTTGGTTTTGAGTTTTTTAGAACAGAAGAGCTGTAGTACTGGTGATGGGGAAGATAATAGTGCTGAAAGAAATGATTTAGCAAAAACACTTCAACTTTTGAAAGGACTGACTTACTTCTCTTTTGTGAGACCCAAAGGACTGGTGCTCAGAACCTGAATGGAAAGATATCTGAATGTGTTTAATGCATTCAGCATTTAGGGTGAGACTGATTTTAACAGACTTAGTCTCCATCTTAGTCTCCATCTTGCTTTTTGTTGTAGGAACTGTTTTAAGCAGATCAGTGGTGACTGTAGTCCACTATAGCATAAATAGTAGTATGCAGTCCACATAAATAGCAAATACACATGAAAAAGAGTGTAACATGCCTTGGTTAAGAACGTTCCCTAATTTGGAAATACTAAGGACAATTTATTTGGCAGGAGAAAATTGGTAACAGAGGACATCCATTTCACATATTGTATGCTAATTTATTTTGAAACTGATAGCATGCTCTGTCCAGGCATGCTCTTATTATTATGTGCTTTAATTTGCTTTAAAACTGATAGCACTCTGCTCTAGCACTTCCCATCTCACATCAGTGGAAAGCCCCTTGGTCACACAGTGCTGACTGCTTCCATTTTTGTTCTGTTTGGTTTCATAGACTCATAGAAACACCTGGGATGGAAGGGACATTAAAGATCATCTAATTCCAAGCCTGTACCCCCACCATGGACAGGGGCAGCTTCCACTAAACAGGTTATTGCCACCTCTAACCTGGCCTTCAACACTTCCAGGGATGGGGCATCCACAGCTTCTCTGGGCAGCCTGTGTGCCAGTCACTCACCACCCTCACAGTACAGAATTTTTTCCTAGTATCTAATTGAACCTGTTCTCTTTCAGTTTGAAGCTGTTTCCCCTTGACCTGCCACCACATGATTGTGTAAAAAGTCCCTCTCCTGCTTTCTTGTAGGCTCCCTTCAGCTACTGGAAGGCCCTAATTAGGTCAGCCCATAGCCTTCTCTTCTCCGGGTTGGCCAGCCCCAACACTCTGAGCCTTTCCTCGCAGGAGAGATGCTCCATCCTTCTGATCATCTTGTGGCCCTCCGTTTGATTTGCTCCAGCAGGTCCATGTCCTTCCTGTGCTGGGAGCCCAGAGCTGGATGCAGCACTGCAGGTGGGGTCTCACCAGAGCAGAGCAGAGGGGCAGAATCCCCTCCCTCTCCCTGCTGCCCACGCTGCTTTGGATGCAGCCCAGGACACACTTGGCTCTCTGGGCTGGGAGTGCCCATGGCTGGGTCATGTCCAGCCTCTCACCCAGCAGCACCCTCAAGTCCTTCTGGGCAGGGCTGCTCTCCATCTCTTCATCCCCAGTCCGTGCTGATACTGGGGGTTGCAGCACCTTGCAGCACCTTGAACTTTGTCTTGTTAAACCTCAGGTGATTCCCATGGACCCAGTCTGGAGCTAGTCCAGGTCCCTCTGGATGGCATTTCGTCCCTCAGGTGTGTCAACCGCACCACTCAGCTTGTCACTGCAGTGTGTGTGTATGTGTATATATATACACGCATGTATTTATGTTCTGCCTTTAGGAACTTTTTAAAAAGAGAAATAAAAGCAGAAGGCTTCAGAATTGCTTTGAAATCCTACTTCTGAGATGAGCAAGAAGGAGTGTTTAAGTTCCATTTTCATACTTGCTCTGTTGGTACTTTGAGAATATACACCCTTTAGTCTTATGCAGATTAAATTATTAACAGATTTTTTAAAAGAAATAGTTCAAACTACACAAACTTTAAAATGTCATAAAAATGTATTGGTTTGTTTTCTAGTTTTTAATATAGAAACAAACTTCGAGTTGGTAATGTAAAACATGCTTTCTTTTTAGTCCTCCCTTTTACTTCTTCCTCCTGGAAGATCATGTCATGTTCCAGCTGACTCGGTCTGGTTTTCCTGGAGCAAAGTCACTGGGGAAGCCAGGAATTGGCAAACCCTCAGCCCTCCTAGTGCACTGAGTGTGTCTGGGAGCAGTGCTGGGATGTTTAACCTGGTACTAGCAGAAATTTTGCTTTGATTTTCTTTACATCACATTATGTTTTGCTTTTTATTTGCTTTACATTCCCTTAGGCAAAGCTGTTGCTGGTTGTTAGCTATTGACTGCTAACAAATAGCAGCTTACCCATTTAATATCTTCACTGTGAACATCATAACAGTTGTCTTCAGTTACATGGAGAATTCCTCTAGTGTTGTGTTACTTAAATCTGACCAGTGCTGGGAAGCTTTTCATACTTTCATGTTAAATTGATTCAAATTAAAGTCTTCCTAAACTAAAGAATCAGTGCTGTGAATTTATATATATATTTGTAAAACTAAGGCTACAGGTAGGAATTTAATAGTGGTCTTGTACTAGCTGTGTGGATTAAAGGCTGCCTCTTCTAAACTGAGTATTACTGAGAGCTGTATTTCTCTTAGCAAAGTTACAAAGTATTGATATTGACCCATTCTTTAAAAATGGCATTAATTCTTTGAAAAGAGATAGTCTTTCAAATAAAAATGAAGATAATGGTAGTTTAATTGTTAACGTGGCTTGTAGAATCGTTTAATGCTATTACAAAAGATAGGTTTGAGTTTTATAACCTCTATAGACGAAATGCTCAATTCAGCTTCAGAGAGTACTAGATACCTTAGAGTAAGTATTTCACTTGGTGATCAAGGATCATGCTTTTGGGATGTTTTTGACTTGGATGTTTTGGACACCCTTTAACCTGAAGGGAGAGCACCACCATAAGACAATGATTTGTAGCTCTATCCTCAGGTTCCTTTCTGACATAAATGGAATAGGCTGCGTGATCATTTTTTAAAAGTGATTCTTGCAAGAGGAGCATTTTGGAGTTCAACATTTGTTATAATATTATAAAGATTCTTAACTCTGTTCGGTCTTAAGCATTCATTAGCGCCAGCTGACTTGCCAACTTCTTCTTCCATCTGCTTTTGTCTTTTAGCTTTCAGCTTTTCTTGAAAGCTTCAGAGGCTTCGAGGGGAGAAAAGAGTAGCTTGTATAAACGTTAGGTTGTGAATCTGTGTGTGATCTACAGAATGTCGATTTGAACTCGAGTTGAGAGGATGACCTCATAAGCTCGGTGCACTCTTGTGGCCAACCCGCCATGGGTGGAGGCAGCTGCTGGGGCTGGAGGCTGGAATGGCCACTTCTGGCCTGGGACAGAGCAGGGCTGCAGGAGTCCCACAACAAGCTGTGAGGAGGCAGGGCAGGAGAGGTTTTGCCCTCCGTGCCTTCAGCCATCATGGTGTTGGCGGAGAGGGAGAGCTGCTCGTGTTGTCCGCTGTTGGTCACGTATCCTTTAGGTGTTTCCTGAGGCTTGTATCCACCTCACCGTGGCTTGCCATATGGCTGTTGGGAGGCTGCCATTGATCCTGGTGAACCTGGAGTGACTGGTTGCATCTGGGCACTTCTCAGACCATGCCTGATGGGTGCTGGGGTTTTGTTCATGCACAGCAGCTGGCCAAGGGGATATGGTTTTCCTTCATGAAAGGAGGGCTGCCCACAGTGATGGTATTCTTGGGTAACTTTGTGGTGACTGGCCTCGCTGGCTTTTTTAGGCACCTTTTTATCTATTGTTTCAGGTATCTTTCCTCTCCAGTTGCTCTTTTGTACCTTTAAATGGGTGGGTGTCTGTTTTTTAAATTGTATCTTAATTAATATATGGGGCTTTTTTTTTCTAAAGAAAGAGCTGCTTATTAGATTAGGGGCGTCTTGCATCTAAATTCTTGTGAGACTTACAATGCAGTGGGAATAAAGAGCTCTTGCTTTATGCAGAAATAGTATCTTCCTTCTCTGAAATCTCAGCGATGGCTGGGAGGAACACAATCAGACCCTATATCTCTACTGGGGAAATACCCTGTGTGCAGCAGGCAGGGAGGGGGTGCTGGGTGTGCAGAGCAGGCTGCTGCAGCTCAGCTGTTAGGAAGTATCAGGCCACTGGGAGAAGGGCAGTGGGCAGTGGGGAGGGAGCTCAGAAGCAGAAGCTCTCGGAAGGGCCTGCAGCTGCTCTGCATGCACTGGCGCTGTGTTGGAGTCTGAATCATGGCTCTGTCTCACGTGCCCGGTGCTTTTGGTGCACTGGCTGGTAGCCAGAGGTGTTCCCTGGATTCCCTCTGCTGGAGTTCTCTGGTGTTACTTAGAAATACTATTGCACCTTCATGACAGCAAGTCTTTTAAAATACTGGTGCATCCTCATTTCTAGGGTAGATGTTTGCAAAAACAGGAGCTGTCTGTTGGCTTCCTGAATTACTGATGTGACTCCCTTGCCTGAGATAACCCAGGTGACTGACTGCTATCTTAATATAACATAGTTTTCTGTTAAGATTTAGCTGACAGATGCTCTACAGAATTTCTTAGAGGCTGTAAATATTTTCCCCAGTTTGACTTACCTGACACCTCACAGTTTCCATGGTGCACGTGCATTATATTCTGTTAGAAACCTTTTTTTGGCAGATACTTGGGCTTAACAGAAGCAACTGATCATGGTCACTTTCTCCTAATGGTTTGTGTTAGTCTAGTCTCTGTTTAGATTTGAGCAAATCTGACCATTGGGGAGTAAATTCCTTCTTGATGTATTTGCTACCAACATGCTGTTCCAGGTCTGGTTTTTTTTTTCTAAACTGGCTCCTAGCCCTCACCAGAAGTCGTTCAAAAAATTTGTGTATCTCACCTAATTTAGAATGTTTAGATGAGAGAAAGCTGATTTCCCATCTACCTTTTCTGAACAAGTAGTATATTCTTAAAATACCCAAGGGTGTCAAGAGAATTTCAGAAACTACATAACTGTGAATTTGCTTTTCATTTGAAAAAAAATAGGACTATTTTAATTATATAGTTTGTTTGATTTGGAACTTTCCAAAATTTGGAAGTAGTGCTAAGTTAGTAATTTTTGTGATTTTCCCATCTAATTTAAAGTATTTTCCTAAATCTTGCCAGTCTTTTTCTCAATTTTTTGACTTCTTGTTGTCTGTAACTTGTATTCTTTGGCAGACAATTGTTTATCATACTTGTAATCTGATCACATCCACCAGGGCAGAAAAATAGTTTAATCTCCCTTTGCTTACATTCTGCCATGCTCCAACTGCTGTTCAGTAGTAAAGGCCGTATCTGACTTCAGCAAAGGTTGGAAAAGTTTAGTTAAGATTTGCTAGCAAAAACAGCAGTGCAGGATTCCCATGCTGGTTGGTGTCTTAGGAACTGGTCAAATGTGAAGTTCAGCTGTAGGTTCAGTTCTGCCCCGAGGCTGGGGTCTATTCAAGCTGACAGCGCTGGGCTCCCAGGAGAGTGTCCTCAGCATGGGCCTTGGCTTCTTGGCAGCAGGGAGCGGTGCTACCTGCTCCTTCTGGCTGTGGCAAACAAACAGCTCCTTCCCTTCCTCGTCCTGGGATGGCTAAAGATCAGCTGACCCTGCTGCTGTTTACAGGAAACTGCCCTGGGTGTGGAATGCAGAGACAAATAGGACACAAATAGGAGTTGTTTGTATATAGATGCAGATGGATGTAAACAAATTATAGAATAATAAAACAATAAATACCCTTCACTTCATAAAAGCAGCTTATGATCAAGGACACTTCACTAACCAGACTTGATTGTTTGAAGGGAAAGGAAATTTTGATCCTAATGAGATTAAATTTAAAGTGGTCATTTGCTTCAAAGTAGAGATTAGAACCTGGGATTTAATCATAGACAGCAAATTTTCAGGACCTATTCTTCCTTCAGCTGGAGCTAGAGGCAAAATTCTTGAAGCCAATGAGGGCAAAAGAGTTTGTGCTCCAGTTGGTAGACATAAATAACTGCAAAGTTACTCATACTTCAGTTATAAACTGTTCACTGGAAGTTTCCATGTGTTTGGTGTCTCTGTTTGGAGGACAGGTAATCACAAGATATTCAGCCACGTTCTGCTTCCACTTCTCAAGAATACCACTTATGTTTACTGTCCCAGGACCAAACCAAAACCATTAATTTTATTAGGCTGGGGATTTAATTCCCCGATTTCCAGGCAGTTTTTTTAAGAATAAAGTTGATCGTCCTTGACATTGTGCTCAGGCTTTTTGTGACACTTGCATGGAACAGAGAAATTTTCTGTCATCTTTGTGGCTTTGATGCTTTTCTCCAGAAAAGCTGACTTACCCTTCAGCCTAATGAAAGGAAGGAAAGTGCTGACAAAATTGGTGTAGCTAGGTTGAGAGTAGCCCCATAAGAAAAAAGGCTTAAAAGCAAGACATAAGAAGCTGTCCCCACTTTTCTTCTTCAGAACAGGGAAGGTGAAAATATCTGTATTTTATGGGGCCATGCCTCATAGAAGGGAAAGCTTATGTGACAACACTAATATGAAATGCAAATGGAAGTAATTAAAATATTTATGGGAGAGTCTACTGTTCTGATGAGACTGTACTAATGTGCCAAAACCCCAATCCTGTTCTTCTTTCTTCCCACTTCAAAATTGCTTCCTAAGTTGTAGAGAATTATAATTGTTGGTTTTTGATGATTTTGGCTTGTCTGCATAGCTCTTTATTGGCATTGATTTTAAAAGGCAAAGTACTTTTAAAGTGACTATTTTCTCTTTTAGGATGGTCTTTCTTTTGGGTTTTTCTTGTTCCTTGCTGATTCAATATTAATATTTTCCCAATGATAATAAGGGTTGGTCAACTTCTGAGACCCATTTTGCGTTCTGCTTGAGGATATAATATAGAAGCCTTTTGCTACCAGGTTGCAGGTCTGGCAGTATGAAGATTTCTCTGCAGTTTACTGACCTTCAGTCCTAGACTGTATACCTGCTTTTCATATATACTACACTTAGCAGAGCTAGAAATAGCCATGCTATCATGAGATGTATATACAAGGTGATTCATAGTAAAGAGAGGACCTAAATGCCTAAGATTTTTGCAAGGTGCAAAATTGGAGGTGCAGAAAATTTGTAATCAGAAGCAGAGACACTGGCCTGAGTTTCCTTCTAAGACTGAGAAAGAGATACTGCCACTGACAAAGGAACTCATGCTCCTTTCTGTTATAAAATAGCCTGTAAGTGGAGAATGTACTCAGGAAAGGTCTCGTGGCAGGGAATGCCTCCAGTGTTCAGGCATATGTCCTAACCAAAGCATGGCTGTGGGTTGTAGCTCTTCCTGGAAGTTATCACGGTACAAAAAGGGATTTCAATTTATTTAGGACAGCAAATCAGTAAAACTTTGGAAGTTTAGGTTGCTCTAAGTGGGAAGGATGAGTTTTGAACCGTGTTAACTACTATTTCATGCAAAATTCAAAACAGCTGAATGGGAGTTACAATTAAGTACCTAAATCCCTAACCTCAGAGTTTCCCACTCTTTTCTACATGAAGGATTTTTTTTTTTTTTTTTTTTTTTT
>VWZT01001048.1:443983-466565 GCA_013397055.1 Pachycephala philippinensis
TTTTTTTTTTTTTTTTTAATGTGGATGTGATATATCCTCAGGACTGGGATTGCAAATCTGAGGCTCCCTGAGTCTGAGTACTGTTCAGGGAAATAGGGCATAGAAAATCACAAAGTGGTTTCAGTTGGAAGGGACCTTTTAAAAAATCATGTAGTCCAGCCCCTTTACAAAGGTTTTCATCAGTCTCACAAGAGACCAGAATTGATCCCCTGCAGACTGTATGCTTGACTGGCAGCCCTAAATCTGCAGCAGTTTTTCCCACTGGAGTTTGCATAACTGATGGTAGCTGCAGCTCTCTTCACGTTCTTTGTATTGCTTGTCCCAGCAGTGTAAAACTCAATTTTTGTCTGTGGCTTTACTTACCTTGTTAAACAAACCAGAGCTTCAACCCATGTCTGCTACCCTTCACCGTGCTGTTCCTCCTCCAAATTTCCCTTCTACTTACAGCACAGTCCACATCCTTTCCACCCTACCTCTCTGTCTCACCCGATCTCAATCCTTTTATCCTTATCCCGCAATGTTTTTCCCAGATTGAAACTGTGCTCACAAATGCTTGCTGGCACATAAACATTGTATCTTTAAAAAAGTATTTTCTGTACTCCCTATCTGAGTGTAATTGGAGTGTATGAACGGTGCAGGTAACATGGCATCACCATTCCTGTGAAATGGAAATATGTGGACACTTAGCTCTGCAGCTTTCAGTGTCCCAGGGATGCAGGCCTGCTTTTTGTCTGATGAATGAACGACAGGAGTTAAAGCGGCCTATTTCTTTGCAATAGTAAAAACAAAGTAGGAGGGAAATGTGAGTCTATCAGCCAGCACACAATTTACATTCAGAAGATTTAACTAGCATCATACCTAATATGAACAATGACTAAAACTTTGATATTGACTCATTCAAGTTAAAATATTTGTAAAAATAATACCCTTATTATTTGAGGATGATTTGGGATTTAAGATAATACAGCTAGGAAGCATCACATACAACTTACTCAAGCTATACTACATGAGGTTCATCATAAAAAGACTTTTATATTATGAGATATTAAAACAGATAGCAGCAGTCCCAGTTTTCTTGCAATATGTATTTCTATAAAAAGTTTACAAACTAAATGAATTAATTTTTTGCACAAAGTTGATACAGCATATGAATTTATACAGCAAAAGCTTAATACTCTTATCTATAAACACGTAACAAAATTAAGAATAACAATTACTAGAAAAATACAAGGCATCTTTGCCATTTATGTTTAGAGTAATATATAGCCAGTTATAAGTTATTAAAAAGTGCACAGCAAAAGCCCAATGAATACAATCCCTTCTGTGCCACTCCATAACTACTAGAAATTTTACAATCAATAGTGGGGGAGAGGAAAAAAGGGAAACCCCAGATTGATAGGGAAAGTGCCGGTTTTGTCTTTTAGTATACATTTTACTTGTAAACCCCCTTTATTTTCTAAAGAATGTTTGGAGTATGTTATTCACACCAGGACTCTGGAATAACTTGGTGAATATCACATCATTTTAACCACATGTGTGTACATATAAATATATCAACATTATTAGGTATGTAATCAAATGAAAGCCTTTTTCAAGAAAACTATTCTTTCATCTTCAGAAAACCTCACACATCTATAAAGATGTTTTTAATACCATTATGAGGTTGTTATTCTGTGAACTACTAAATCCCACTTAATGTGTCTGCCTACTCTCTTCTTTTCTAACCGTGTAATCTGATATAAATCAGTTAGGTTTCAAGGTTTGAGATACCTCTGCACTTGAAATTGAATGCTTTCAGTTCCCAGTGTGTGGTCTAATTTAATCTCTTGGCCCAAGATTCCTGTCTCTAACTGACTGGCCAATAACAACTTTGTCAAATCAAGACAGTACAAGGCAGCAGACAGGAAATATCCGGTTGTCAGTTATATTTGGAATATCACTGTTGACTTCAGTGGTGCAGAAAGCAGTAGTAGTAGCTAACATGTTAGGATCCAGATCCTCAAAGAATTACTGTGCCTTAAATACATTTCAAATTCTGTGCCAAAAGAACCAACCAAATAGATCCACAGAAATCTGTGGGTAGAAGTTAAATGACTTTTGATGTAAAATTTACCAACCAGATGGCAGTATCGTTCACAATAGCAAAACCCCAACTAGTAAAAATAGACTCTTTCAGCTACACTCTGTCATATCTTTTCTTAAGCTGCCTGACAATAATGGATGTTGCACAACAGGAGCGCTGAAAGTACTTCATGTTAGCAGCAGAACTCTTTGAAAAGATACAGAAATGTAAGCTACAGAAAGCTTATAGAACATAGTACCTTGTATTTAAAGTTGTATTATTTTTAACTCGTAAAAAGGTATCTAGCAAGTAGCACAAAAAAATGTCAGAGCTGTATTATTTCCTCTGAGTATCTGCTGTTCTTAAGTGCATAATGTGCAAAGCTTTTAACTTTGGGATGCTATATGCTTGTTGAAAATATTAACTCTTGGCCAAATCCTGCACTTCAGTACCAACTTCTAACAAGCTCAAAAGAATCGTTGATTACAGAAACAGAAAGTAGCCTTTCTTCTTCCTCTGTATTATGATAGCATGTATAAAACTAAAACATCTGTACTTTAGAGGGACCATTTCAATCTCATGATTTTTAGTTTCAAATAGTAATAGTGAACAGCAGATTTTTTTGCTTTATTGTTTAGAGTCCAAAAAATCTTTACAGATGCCTCTAATAATATCAGGGACCATCTGCTCCAACCCTGTGAACTCCCTGGTGAAGAAAGTATGAGATTCTCTTGGTTCAGAAGCTATGTCTTTCAGATCATCCAGAGGTGCCCAGGCAACACCAACAGAGAAGACGGTTATTCCTACAGAAAGGAAATAAAAAATAGATCATTTTGCCTGTAGATACAAGAAAACTAGCCATTTCTACATTAATCAATCAATGTGGATTTCAAAAGCATGTTTCAACACACCCAGTGTGTCAAAGATAATTAGATTTTGCCACTAAATACCAGGAATTAGATTTGTCTTAGGAAACATCCTGAAGGAAATACGAAGTACGATAAGAGCTAATGTCCAAGTTGTTCTTGTAGTTACGCAGTTACAATGTCAGTATTGAAACACAAGTAGCACTGTGTAAAATGATTTTGAAAGTAAGTTTGGTTCCTTTGTGTATACTAGTGCCTCATACACTTATACTTCAAGCATCATCAGCCCAATGAGCTTTTTGGTCAGAACTGCTTCTTCCCTTCCTAGATGATGATGGAGCTGCTTGGCTGGTTATTCTTACTCTACTGTTTAGGGAAATGAGACTCTGCATGTGTTGTTCCCTAAGCTGCCATAAGTGAGTCTAGTCATACCTGGCTCTGTAATACTCGTTGCTGGGGTTTTTTCATCCTAATGGGAAACAGTTCCTATGGGCTTACATTTTTCTGAATTCGAAGCAAGTATGATGCTTCGCAAACTTTAAAATCTTAACATTTGCACTGCAGCAGAAATAGGATGGATCAACTTCCACCGCTTTTCAAAATACGCAATTTACCTGCTTTTTGTGCAGCTGCAGCAGGTCCTCTAACATCATCGTAAGACTGACCATCAGTCAGAACAATGAGGAAATTCTTGTTAGGTCCATCTTTCACTGGCCCAAACACATTCCTGGTTGTGAAAGAAATGGCATCGCCGGTAGCGGTGCCGCCGCTCATGTAGCGGATGTTGCGGATGGCCGAGAGCACCTTTTCTTTAGTGACGTGGTCTGTGAAGCCGAACTCGGTTCTCTGGTCGTAGGTGAACTGCACAGCTGCCACCTTGGAGCCGATGTCAGAGATCTCGAAAGCCTTTGCCACGTTGCTCACGAATTCAAGCACGAGGCGGAAGTTGCTCTCTCCGACGCTGCTGGAACCGTCTATCAGGAAACCAATGTTGACCGAGTTGTAGCAAGTCTTGCTACACAACATCTGCTCGTGTGAACACAGTTTTTGGACAAGAGGTTTTACAAATTTGGTAGTACCAAACCAGGTGGGCATTTGGTAAGAGAAGAAACCATTGCTTCGACAGACAGCCTGTTTGAAAACAAAAACAAATGGGTGAATGCTGACACAGCAGTTGAATGGGTAATACTCAGACCCCTATGATTTTTCTTTCAAGGGCAGGGTAGAAATGAAGCCTCATGGTGAGAGCTTAGGGTGTGTTAGTGTGCTTGTCTTTTAAGAAATTGAAACATCTGGACTTGAAGTCAGTGAAAGCTGTAATATAGCTTATTTTATCCAATAATAAAGCCAACCCTGCCCCCCCAGGCTCTGAGAGTTTTCAAATAATTTAGCTTTATTCACAAGAAGTGCAACAACCGAAAATTGTAATCATGTTTTTTGTACGTGAACTGTCATGATGCTAAATAGCCAAAGGATTGAAAGTTCTGTATTTTTGCCTTTACACTGAAAATTAGCCTCTGTGTTTTCCCTTTGAACTTGATAAGACCTTTGTTTTTTTAATCTATAATATGTCATAAACACAGACAGGGTTGGGTAGAAATACAGCTCCAGGTCATTCAGAATAAAATTTCTTTTCCCCTAGCTTCCATCAGATGCATGTGAAGTACAAGGCAACTAAGAAAGGGGTTAAATTTAAAATCAGCTCTCCAAGATGTGATAACTAATCTGGCTAAGATCAAAATGCAGAAGAGGAGGGCAGGCCTCAGCCACTTAAGGTCATGTTTTTCTGTGCCTCTACAGGGACACACAGTGACAGTACAAGGGGGAAGAGTTTTAAACTAAAAGATGAGAGATCTAGATTAGATATTAGGAGGAAGTTCTTTACTGTGAGGGTTGTGAGGCACTGGAACAGTTTACTCAGAGTAGTTGTGGATGCCCCATCCCCAAGAGTGTTCAAGGCCAAGCCTGATCTACCTGGTCTATTGGGTGGCATCCCTGCCCATGGCAAGGGAGAGGGAACCAGATGACCTTTAAGGTCCTTTCCAACCCAAACCACTCTATGGTGCTTCTGCAAGTGTGTAAGGATCAGCAGGAGATATCTTATCCCTAGAAGAAGCAGAGCTTCATTCTGTTCATGCCATTTCTGCTGAAGTTAGGCATCTACAACCTTGCTGTGGAAAATGAGTGGTTTTCTCACTGCAGAGTAAAGACCTACTGATCAGAAAGCTCATGTGAGAGCAGGTGATCGGTGTTCGAATTCCTGCTCTAACTCAAAAGGAACAGGGTCCAAAACTCTGCATACAAGATCGAAGTCTTGTACACAAACTTGCTAGGATAAGTTTTTCCATATTTTCTGTCCTCTTTGTAGTGAAAGTAAGTAAATAATTATCCACAGAGCAGGTAAGAAATAAGCACCTCCCTGTCTGCCCTGTCGGGAGAGAAAATACATCATATCAGCATTTCATTGCTTTGGCACATTCAGCCATACCTGAGATAGGGGAATTTCCTGCACTGAGAGTCTTCACGCAATTACAAATTCCAGGAGCTACAACATGGCCAAGCTTCTGAACTGGGAGGACAATGGTACCTTTGTGTGGCCCCTTTAGCAGGGAAAAATCTCCAGTGTTTCTTTAACCTTCCTTCTGCTAGTTTTTTTAATCACTTATGAGCAGGGATAATTTAATCAGCTGGTTTGAGAGAATATTTTTATATCTATACATCTATATGAGTTATTATATATACATGTATTAGTTCATCAGAATTTTACTGTAAATTCTCTAGAATGATATTCATGAATGAAAACCAAATAACCAATTCTTACTTTGTCAACAAAACCAATGTCTTGTACCATTCCCAGCTCCTCTGTTGTGGGTTTTGCTACAGACACAATGAACACATTGACTCCAAATTCTCTGGCTACTATGCCAGCTTCTTCTAGATCATCTGAGGGCCAGCCATCCAGAAATACTACAATGATCTTGGGAATTCCTTTCCGTGCTCCATTTTCCAAAGAGAAGAATTTCTGAGCTGTGTGCTTCAAAGCTTTCCCTTGTTTTGAACAGAAAAAGAATATGAAGAAATAATGCATACAATGATGGTACATTCTGGGATCAGTCTCCCATCTGAAATTGTGCAGGATTTATGTTATGACTACGACACTGTATCATTGAACTGGTGCCCCAGGAAATTTCATAATAATGAAGCTTGGGCAACCTCTAAGTTAAAAACCAGCCACCGCAAATCAACACCCCTCCCCACCAATAACACCCCACAGATAAAGCTGAGGTAGAATTCCCTGATAATTTTATTTTGCTCATGGGTCTAGTTTTCTACTAGGAAGGAGATATATTAGTACCTGCCAAATGGATTGGAAGGAAGAAAGTTCAGGAGCTATCTAAGTTTAGCTTGTGAAATGCAACTTCACTAGATGCTTCGTTTGCCTGGTTTTGTCTGTGGTAATTAATTTTCTTCAGAGTAGCTAGTGTGGGACTGTGTTTTGGATTTGTGTGGAAGAACGTGTTGATAATAGAGGGATGCTTTTGTTACTGCTGAGCAGCTGTCACACAGTGCCAAGGCCTTTTCTGCTTCTTGTGCCACCCTGCCAGTGAGAAGGCTGGGGGTGCTCAAGGGGGACACAGCCAGGACAGCTGACCCCAACCGACCACAGGCATATTCCACACCATATAGCATCATGGTCAGCACATAAAGCTGTGGGAATGAGGGTGAGGGGACATTTGGAGTGATGGCATGAACTGTTATGTGAGCTGGAGCCCTGCTTTCCTGGGGATGGCTGCACACCTACCTACCCATGGGACATGGTGAATGCATTCCTTGTTTTGCTTTGCTTGTGTGAGGAGCTTTTGCTTTCCCTAATAAATTGTCTTTATCTCAACCTACTCATTTTCCTCTTCCCAGTTCTCCCCCCATCCCACTAGGGGAAAGTGAGCCAGCAGCTGTGTGGGGCTTGGTTCCTGGCTGGGGCTAAACCACGATGGGTAAATGTCTTTTCACAAGCACTTACTACTTACTTCTAATCTAACTCTTTGATTAGCCACCCAACAAGAAAGGAACACTAAGCCTTTTATGAATTTGTCTCAAGATATCATTCTGTTACTAGTGAAAAGTCAATTACTGTTGAAATGCAGGAAGCATTTATACAAGTATAAATACTTGTACTCTAACAAAATGTGTAATAAGTACCCCTACCTTCTAGAAATTAAATGTGAGATGTGGCAATGTTCTCATGGAAAAACACTGAACCTGATTAAGGTAAGTGTGGCATCTAAAACACTTTCTTACCTATGTGAATTATAAGAATTTCAACACTTACACACACACACATATATACATATATTTACACATATACACATATATTAAAAATATATAAAGAAGTAATTTCTATTTTAGGGGGAGTAGGAACTCACCTGTATTGGAATTGCCTCCTCTGAACCCTAATTCCTTTATGGCAAACAAAACTTCTTTTGCAGCAGTAAAGTTTTTCAGATAGAATTCAATTTTTGGATGTTCACTGTGGAAAAATAAAACAGAGAAATAAGGTTCACTTTTCATACTGGCATTAATAAGCTAAAACACACTTGGAATCATTTTGCTCTTGATAATACATCTTCTTCTCTGGATTTTAATACTAAAAAGGAGTATGCTCCTCAGTTAGTAAGTCTCATAATCCTTAGCAAGAGGAATTATCTACCTGAATGGTAGTGTGTAATTAAAGATTGGCAGGTTTTCTACTATTTGTATGAGAAATACCTTCCTTATAAAAAATTCCTGCAAAATGCAGTTTGAGCTTCTGATTTGAGAAGTTCAAGGTATGCTAGCTACTGACTAAGAAATTAAAGACTTCAAGTATGCTGTGTCCAGATTTCACTTTCAATTTACAGTACAAAGCAAAAAGAAGTGACCAGTTACAATTTGAAAAATATCAGCTGTAATATTTTATCAGTTGGTAAGAGCAGGTTTTTGTTTTGTACATGTACATAGCCATTAGGGACTATTTTCTCTCTACAGTTTTTAGAAACTGGCATCTCTCCTTCTCAGGGTGTTTCCTGCTGTTCTACTAAGATGAGATGCAAAGCTGTTGGCAGCAGAGGGGCTCTGAAAAGTCCAGCTGCTCTCTGTCCAAATATCAAATATCAGAGACAAAAGATGTTCAAATTTGTCATGTCCTCTCACATGCACATCTCAGTATAGCACAGAGCAAACACTGCTACAGCTGAAGGGTTTGCTTTCCCTTGCTATTCGTCAGCCATTATTGAGTGATATTCTTCTGCAAAATAAGAATTGATATATTAATTGATTTCTCTTATCAATTACTCCATTATATTTCATATAGATCTGTTCTTACCTGGCCTGTACGACTCCAACATGAGGTCCTTCAATTCCAATTCCCAACATTACAGCTACTTTTCCAACAAAGTTTTTCTGCAAATTAAACCTACGTTGGCCAATGTTGTAGCTTCCATCAATGAGAAATGCAATATCAGCTTTACAGTCTGTGAACATCCAAAATAATTAGACTTACCAACACCAAATAAATGTTAGGATTCTGCTTTGCGAAAGTTAAATCTGAGTGTTCTTACCTTTGTTTCCAGCCTTTTTATCAAGAGTCTTCTTAGGTCTTTTACCTTCAGTGAAGAAAACAGCATGGATCATTTAAGAACAAGACGATGAATGGCTCATGACAAGAAAATGCTCGGACTCCAAAAATTACAGTACAATCTATCTGCAGTAGGAACTGTCAATCAGTTTAATAATTAAACTTGTGCTATTACTGCTTTTCTCCTTTGGAATGTTCTGTTTCAAACGGAACAGCTTAATCTTCCTTTCTACATCTGTCTGACTGATTACTGAGTCGTACAAAGCCGGGTGGATTTCGGTTCCTCACCTTCCCAGGTGCTACTGTTTCTCACTTAGCAACCCTGCTGTACAAGGCAGTTTTAATGGTTTGGAAGCAAACCATGGCTTAAACTGTAAACCAAGTGGTCTATTCACAAACAACATCCAAGTCCAGTATTTACAGAGCACTAACCTTCATAAAAAGGGTTTAATGCAGCATTTTCTGTGGTGAAATTCACATAACAACTAAATTTCTGCTATGCATGTCCTGACAGCACTCAGCTGTTCAGTAGTTCTGTAAGAAGGAATGTATTAACTGTCTTCTCCATCACTTAAAAAGAATGAATATCCCATGAACTCATTAACCCTTACCTTCCTTTGTGTTATCTGTATTACTTTTCCAAAATCATTCACGATTTTTTTAATTTGCATGAACATTAGGGAGATCAGAATCAATCTCCAAGATTACATATGATTCCTCTTTTTTTCTGGTGAAAGATACACTGCAAAACCAGATACTGCATATGTTTTCTTCTTAAAAAATAAATGAATCATATGAAACATGTTATTTTAGCCAGGGACTGGCACACTGCAGTGCATCACACCTCACGAGGCTTCCCTTGCTGCAGAGATCGTGTACCTGTAGAAGGACGTGCTGTTGACACCGATCGTCCAACTGCTTCAAGTGCTGTGGTCTTGGTACCTGCTAAAATAAGAATACTTTTGCTGGATTTTAGTGTATTTAGATGAAGTTACAAGTGCTTGAAGAATTACTGTACTTCCAGTAACTTTTTTTTGTCATCTGACATTAGCTACTCTGGGAGTAGGATACGAGCCTAGATAAACCTTTGGTGTAATCCAGTATTGCAGTCCTTGTTTTACAGGTAATTAATTTCTGCATTTGAAACAACAGCAGCTGATGAGTAAGTACAGCATATTTATCTGATGAGAGGTTTTGAGCTGTAGTAGCCATTATTGCTAGCAGATAAAGCGAGGACTTGATCTGGAGAACTGGATTTCACCTTCACCCTCACCAAAAGCACCTGTAATTCCAAGTTCTTAGCCAGCAACTTGCAATGGGCACTACACAAGGAATACTAGTATCTTAGAGATAGTAGGCTAAATTTTAGCTGTGTAAACAGTAAGAACATATTAGAGAGATCTGCTTCATCAGCTTCCTATACCAGCAAACACACACACTTCAATATTTGTGAAATCATAACACATTTACAACCAACATGCTTCTGCATATGAATTTATGAGGGCGGTTTAACCTCACCCGAGTGGCAAGGCATGACAACTGGTTTGCAATTAGGCAACTAATAATTAACAACTACCTGAATGATGGGGACAAAAACTTCTGGACAAAACCACTACATTGCACTGTAGCTTAATGACCACATCACACATAGTTGATGTTATTTCTACTTTTGGAGGGCCAGCTTTCTCTCTGCATGGAACGCGGCACAAGGTATTTATTTGAAGGACCTGACAAAAGTGCTGTTGCCTGCACAAATGCAGGCAGAGGGAGAGAAGGGATAGAACTAAGTGGCTGGAAGTGGCAGGAAGACTGGACTGCAATGGCAGGATCGAAGCACTGACTTGGATCAGCTTAAACTGTCATGGAACTGTCAACTACCTGCTATCATGTCATTATATTCTAAATTACTCATCCATTTTTATGTATCAGCTTCTGTTACAGACCAGCTACTCTAGCTAGAATAGTTTTTCTTTAGATAATTGAAGAAAAATGAAGTTAAAATAATGAATTAGAAGCAAAAACGTCTATTGCTACACATCAGATAACAATCTCTTTATGCATACAGAAGCCCTGAGGAAGTGTCCTACACTTCTGTCAGTGCCTGAAATACAGTTTGCAAAACTAAGTGCGATGCACCTACCAGTCACTGAGAAAGATGAAGCCCATCTAGAGAGCACCTGAGACTGGATCCCATTGGCGTTTACAGCAGGGTAGCTTTCCTGTCCTGGGAGAGTCTGTACCCTTACAGCTCCTCCTGCATTGGTAATCACCCCGCTAAGATTCAAAAAGAGTTGGTATAAATCAGACATTTTAGTCACAAGAAAATGCAATACAGGTATGCCATCATTAGAATTTTTGTCATCAGCCTTCTCAAAAAGATGTAATATAGGCAGGCAGTTGTGTTCAGGCTAGAACAATCTGTAAGTTGCTGAAAGCATTTTAGAAGAAACAATTCCACAGAGCGTCACATGGATTTATTAAAAAAAAATAATGTTCTGTGGGAGACAAGCAATCATTTCAAGACTTTTTAAACACAGCAATGTGTGCCTTTGTGTTTACTTTTTGATTCTGTTTGGCTTCCTGCGTGAAAAGATGTCCTGGCCTAATCTGATTTAAAACATTGTGGAAGTAGAATAATCAAGACCAGAGTTTAGAAAACTTTGCATATGTTTCTAATAGTATGAAATCTGGATATCTGTGGCAAAAGCAGCTTCACATGAAATTCTGTGTGGATTGCTGTTAAAAGACATTCATTCTTCATGGATGGGACTTGCATTTCTAAACTGAACTGTGATTATATATATTTAATTCTTGTAGCTTGGAAAATTATGATAAGTTTCAAAATATACAGTTGTATTCTCATCTAGGAATACTTTATGCAGTATAGAAACAAAGGAGCTTTAGTAAGGTTACCCTGAATGAGTTTAAAATCAGATTATAAAGTTGGCAAATAAAAACAGCACTTTATAGTTCTTTAAAAAAACAGTGAGAGAAAAATCAGACCAGAGCCATTAACTGGTTAGTTTTAAATGACAGGAAAATCCAGTAAGTCAAAATTATCTTTGAGAAAAATGACTCACAAATGCACTTAGAATATTTCAGTCTACTTAGAATAAAAATTTCTTCTCCAGTTCCTGGTTGTCTTAGGCATTCAAGCCTTTACTAATGTCTCAGTCTTAATGGATAAGGAAATGTGTCAAATAGAATGTGTTTAATTGGAACAGTTTCTATTTTAAGTTCGTACTTGCAATTTTAGTGAAGCTACTTTGGGCTTACATCAGCAAACCTAATCCATGCCCAAGTTACCTCCTAATAAGAGCTCAGTATCTCTCCCACTTTCTTGGTTTTGGACTCACAACTTTGAGGGCTGGTTGAATTGAGCTCAAGAAAACATTCAGATTAAAAGCTCAGCCTAAGGACTATTCCTGGAAAAAATTATTTCAGCTTATTTTAGGCACACTGTGATCAGTGCTGTCTATATAGTCTTGACATTTTAATTGCAACAATAGTAATTAATTAAATTTAATTAATAATTCTAGAGGAAAAATTATAATCTGCCTAGTCTCCACCGAATTTGGAAGCTTTACAGTGAAGCTGGAGTAGACTTATTTACTCCTTCTCTATTTGTTGAAAACATTTGATTCTGTATTTGAACACAAGTCAAAGTTCCATCCTGCCTTCTGAAGACACACTCATTCCATACAACTGCTCTGCTATTTTTAATGCAAGTGGGGGCTGATATTAGATGTGAATGTAACATGACCTGTAGCCTTATGAAAGTTATTCTTTCTTTCTTGCCAATTTATTCTAAAGGTGAGTTAACAGTTCAAGGCCATCTTTTACAATCTCATCAGTTTTAGCTGGGATGTTTCTTCAAGCCAGTCTGCTCAGAGTGCATGTTTATATATGCTGACGTGGAACAAACCATATATTGCCAGTCTACCTTTGTATTCTGAACTAGATTGGCAAATTCCTTTCTGCAATAATTTACGATTTACTTTTAAAGCAAGATTCATCCTGTGTGGGTCTGCAATGGTTTTTAAAGAGTGAAGAAGTGCCTGTGCATTCCTCAGAATGACTTACGCCACTGCAATCTGCTCTGATTTTGGCTGCTGTGCTTTGCTGCTGTGTGACTGACTTGCATGCCATGGCTATTTTGATTAAACTGGATCTTGACAGATTTTCCAGGAACAGCTTTCATTTCCCAACTCATTTTGTTACATGCTACTGCCAGTGCTGCTTGACAGGGACTTTATGTAAAAGCTGTCAGTCCATTCTCTTTCCTAGCTTGTTAATAAAAACCTGAAATTTATACCTAAATGGCATTTTTCACTCAAAAATGGACACAAACAGAAAAGCAGATACACAAGGCAGTAATCCAGTACCTCACTGCACAAGAGCTCATGAAAGAAAGTATACCAGCCAACGGTAGCAGAAAGGTCTTCTAAAATACAGGAATTTCAGCTAAAACATACTTAATCTGAACTGAATTGAGATAAATGACAAGATTAAATGGAAGCTTTCTAAGATCCCTATGCACTTCCTCAGTGTGCAAGAACTGTTTATTTGCACTCTTGGAGAAAGAGATACAGGGTGTTGCTGAATTTTGAATGAATTTTTCAAGGAGTCTGCACATCAAAACTGATGCCTAGACCACAAAGTGAGTCTTCTGGCCATGGGAGATGAGCCTTATAGATGTAACTGCAGTCAATTTACACTCAGGGACTTTAGACAAGACAGCTGAATTACCTGAATTCCCATCTTTCCTTCCTACCATCACCCTCTGCAAACTCCTTCCAAATAATCAACCTTTCTCCATCACTCCAAGAAGTATCCTCCTCATCTCCAAACTGGGCTCCTGCTGCTGCCTGATTGCCATCAATCACCAACACGGAGCTGCTCAGAATTTCATGCCACTATCCTCTGGACCCCTAAGCTGTGTTCTTTCTTTCTTTCTGTCTTCTCTGCACCCCTACTGCTTTTGGCAGGAAAGAAGTTCAGCAGCAGGCATGATACCAAAATTTCCCAGGGATCTACAGCTGCTCAGAAATCCCTTTCGCCAGACAACATTTTTATCAATATTCTTCTAGCAAACACTAGGGCAGCTCAGGTGCCACTTGTATTTATGGGCACTTTGTGGCCAGCTTGGTAATGCCATGATATGCTTTTGTTAGACTTGAGTTCCAGGACCCCAATGCTTAATGAGGAATGGTTTCACCCTGTGACTAGTTAGGAAGGTTATGAAAAAATTTACATTCCTATTTAACATCTAAATACTATCACATTGGGCTAGGCCTCCATTTAGTGGAATTGGCTCTAGAATAGAACTGCACAAGCTGAGAACCTAGTCCTTCATGTGACCTTCTGATTATTAATCCAATTAATCACTCAGTGATAGATTTAACTCAGTTCTTCATGCCTACATAGTGTCAGCCTGGTAGGAGGTTCTCCATTCTTCCCCCAACAAATAAATCTTTTATTCTTCTGCCCAGAAAAAGAATGATATTAAATAAATATTTTGTTTCCTGAGAGTAATTACACATAAAATGAGAGAAAAAGCCAAATATAACAAGCTAAAACAGGCAGAAAGCTTATTCATCTGTAGCACACAGAATTATTTGTAGCTGAATTCTGCTAAATTATTTTCATTTATTACATAGTATTTTCTTGCATCACTGCCTCGCAGTAATGGAACTACTCATAGGACTAAGCATTACTTGATTTATATAAAATTAAGGAATCCAGCCTCAGTATAGGCCCAGCACCCAAACTGAAGTGTATGTGGAAGGGGGAAAGGCCCATGCTCACAGAACCATTTTCAGTTTAAAAAACTAAACAAGCCGTGCTCCCACGACTGATGTCTCCTGAAATGCTGGGTAGGTGTCTGACTGTGCTTTCTGTAAGATAACAGCAACAGCCATGGTGGGTGCCACAGGGCCAGTACCCAACAGTGCCAAAGGTACAGAGCAGTCTGCACTCACCAGGCAGTGAAAGGGAGGGTACACTTCATTTGAAACTAGTTTGGTTATTTGGAAGAAATGTACAAAATTTTCAAATCACAAATCTCCTTATGTCACAATAATGGCAAACTCCGATCACCTGTTGGGAATATCTTCTTGAAGTTTCTTTCATGCCAATATGGAATTTAGACATTGCAACACAGGGCAAGAAGGAGCAAGCATTTGCTATGTTTTTGTTGGATTTTGCAGCCTGCCCTGCAATTAGCTGCAAACAGCTATTGCCTCTCCTCCACACATCAATCCTTTTTTTGCCAGGACTAGTTATGGCTGATAACAGTTGCAGCAAAGCCACCAAAATGTTCTCAAGTAGCAAATTCTGTTCTGAGTATGAGAGGCCAACAGAACTAACAGCCCCCAACTTAAAGACAGTCTTCAAAAACAGCAGTTCTCTTAAACAGATAATTTTTCACCTTCAGTCTGCTTTTTCAAAACACCTTACTTCAGTCTCAGAAGACTTGAACAAGATTAATTTACATCCAATCTGGAAGACACAGATTAGAAAGGTGAATGTATTTTAATCCCTTTATTGCTACTACAGCCCTCATTATTCTCACATCTGTGGAGAGAAATTGTTAGATGCAGGTTTTACAGAAAGGGTTGCATATTTCACAAGTAGTACAATTTATATTGACTCTTACTATGGAAAAGTATGGATTTTTCTATAGTCTCATGCTTCTGGGCTGGAGAACAATAGTACACATTGATAGCTTATAAGGTACAGACTTCAGTGAAGAACCAAGTAATATATAATAAAATAAAACTTGTGCTGTACTATCTAGGGGAAGGCTATGCAAATTATGGACAGAAATATGCATCTTCCATTTCTTGTACCTCTTCCTTTTGCAGAAGTATTTCCCAGCTGTGACAGAACTGAGCCCCAGCAGCTTTCGTGGTGGGACTTTCCTAACAGGCAGTCACAGACAGCCCTGGCACCGGACATTCAAAAACGCTGCCCAGTTGGACTGGTTAGGAACTTCTGTGTCTTTTCAAAATGTTCAAGTCTTTAATTTCTTTAGAAAAAGGTCTTGACAGCAAGAGCTTTTTTCTCTTTCAAGACATCTTTGGCAAGAAATGGAATGTTAAAACAAATGGAATGTTAAAATAAATGGCTACATCACTAAATACAAACATTGCCTCAGAAAAAAAAAAGACAATGGAGAGAAATCTCAGTTTTCCTCAGTTCAAAAAAGAAAAACAACAAAAAAGCAAATTCAAAGTCACTACCTGCATTTGATCTAGGCATTCTTCCACAAAAATTTTTTATATATATTAACTAGGAAGAGTGAAGAACCAAAGTGTAATTTTAACACTCATGAAGACACTTAAAACACACTAAATGGAGACTTTAATTCTTTTTACAGAAGCATCAAAAGGAAGCCTGTCTAACAGTAAAATACACATGGAAACATGTAAATATGAGACAAACTCTTCAGCTTTAAAAACAAATAGAAACAGACCTCATAGTACCTCCCAAGCTCTTTCTAATTCCTCCTATAGTACCTTAGCCCTTAGATTCTTTTACAGCATTTGAGAATTTCCAGAGTTTCTATTCAAAACCCCTCCTCATGTCAAATTTTTATTTTAAAAAGTTCATTTTAGTTTACTTAGGAGTTTAAATATTATACAAATAGCCCAAATTCTGGAAGTCTTGTTAAAAGTTACAGAATTTTAATAGACACTTTAAATAGGATTCTAGATAGTAATGACAGCCCCCTAAATACTATTTAAAATGGTTAGCGTCGTTTTTTGTGGCATTTAAAGTGTCAAGCAATGAATACTAACTCAAGAAAGTTTCGTTTTCCTCACTTATCGTCTAGCCATTTATATTTCTGTAAAATTTTAAGTTCATATTTCTGGGTTTTGTAACATAAAAATACTCTGATAACTGCAGCATCACATCAACATATTCTGAAAGAGCTTTCTTCTGTTGCTTGATGTTAAAAAAAAAAAATGGAAACCACTCCTCCATTTTTTTTAAACAGTTTGACTCAAGCTTTTAAGAAAGTCAGAAAGAGAATCTGCTTTTACTCTTCAATTAGTTATTATTTATACTGTATCCTGCCATATCTACCAGTGACACAAGTGATTTCACAGTGAAAGTTCATCTGTGGACAATGCTGGGCCATTTCAGAGAAAGTTAAAGTGGTTTTCAGGAACACTTAAACACAACTCAGATAACTTGCGAGCTGCACAGACATTCTTTTTTTTCCCTTGTTTCCTCTTCTCCCAGTGACATTCCTATTGAGTTAATAGGATACAAAGTCCAGAGAGATTTTTACTATGATGGCATCAAAAGGCTAAGATTTGTAAGTGCATTTATATAAAGACTATATAAACTTGCTTAGCACATGGATTAGCAATCATCTGACTTACCTGTGTATGGCAGCTCCACAGACACTCGAAAGAGAGGCATAAACTCCATCCCCAAAGACATAAAATTGCCACAGAGGACAGTTTCCTGGGCAAAGCACATCTTCTGTCCCTTTTCTGAGGTCAAGTCCTCTTGTAAAGCATGTGATAGCAGTAGAAGCTAAAAAGAAAAGAAGAACTTTTGACCTGAAAATCTTAAGGGTTTGTTGTTGGGTTTTTTGGGTTTTTTTTAATGTCTCTACAGTTTCCAACTTTAAAGCAATATCTGAATTTGAAATTAGGTACAATGACTACAAAGATGTCTTTGGCGCTTACAAATGTACAGTTATAACAAGGAAGCACACACTTCAAAATTACTTATGGGGAAAAAGTGGCAGAAAAAGGCAAAAAGGTAAAAAAAAAAAACCAACCATGAACACACAACATTAAAACAATATCCAAGGAGCACTACAAAAGGAAAAGCATTTCACATCTGTAAGTTTACTGCAGAGACAGAAGGGCAAGGGGAAGACCTTTGAGGGCTGATGGACCACAGACGCAAGTGGCACTTTCCAAGGAAGAAATTAAATCACTCTGACATCCCCACAGTAATCTCCAGCCACAAGACATCTATGAGTCACTTGGGAAATTTTGAAACTTCTCTCCAGGGGCATTCATGAAGCAGGTTGACAGCAGCATTTCCCCTAGCCTCTGTAAATCCTACTAAGACCAGTGTGAAAAAAAAAAGGAATACCCATCTGCTTGCTCCAGTAATACACCAACATCTAGAACACTGGTATCAATTCATTGCAGTGAAGTTTACATCATTATCATTGTGCAGAGGACTGTCAGATTCACACAGTGATACAAAAGTTGTTTATTCAGCTGAGGCACATGCATTTTTTACATAGCACTCTGCCTTTTTTCAGAAGTTGCTCCTCAGGTTATCATTAAGCTTTCATTGTGCTTGCCTGTGTGCAATGAAGGTATGCAGACACAGATTAACATCAGTACACAATTTTGCTTGGCAAACTGATGTTTTTTCTTTTGAAAACACAGAGGTCTTTATCTTGCATGGTAACTACCATCCTTCTACTACACAAGATAGCACAATCAGCTGGTCTGTTGCACTGCAAGTTAGAGGTTTGGCTTAGATCATTATCAATCCAGCAGCCTAAGTCCAACCCATGCCTGACTGTTTATTCTGAACTTCCTAAGGCACATATTGCCCTTGCACCTAGAAGGTGAAAGAACTTTCTCCAAACACACTTGGAATACGATCTTTGCAGAGTATTAAAATGAAAGCTGGCAGAGGCTGGCCAAGGTATCAGTGCATACACTACAGCATTATATGCCAAGGACTGTATGTTTCAGGGATCAGTGATCTGTCTCTCACCTGCTTTTCTGCCCACTGTTTTCATTCTTACCCTGGGGTGTTTCCTGATCCCAACATATGCGGCTTATAAATGAAAGTACTGGGAGCATATGCTGCTCTTCATCAGGGGATGGAAAAGATGATACCTCCAGCTAATTTCTCTGACTTTGGAGCTGGAAAGCAGAACAGTTGCAGCCAGAGATGCAGAGGGATGCATGTCTGTTCATTCTGACTGCATAAATTGAACTCGTACCTTTGTCAACTATACATGGAGTTTTACTCTTAATTATATACAACAGTCATTAATGCTGTGCTGAAACTATGTTAAACCACCTAATCACATCTTCCTGAAAAATCTGTGTTGCTATTTATTAGCACAAATATGGGACTTGCATATGCTAAATCTGTCTATATAGTCCTGGGTAAGAAGTAAAGAAAGCAGTAAGCACTTCTTTATTTTTCCCTTCTCAAGATAATAGAAGTTATCTACCTAGTAAGACACTGTAAAGTGATTTAATCTGATTCTCAGGTACTCTAAGAAATAAAGAAGTTTCTTTTAGGACTTAGTCTTACCTATTCACATCATCTCCATGCTTAGTCTTACTTAATTGCCTTAAAAACAAAAGAGAAATCAAGCAGAATCACCAATGCTTATACCTAGAAGCTCCATATTTTCATTGTCAAAAGTTTTTTATTATTGGTGTGCTACAAGAAGTCGATTTGCTTTGCTGTTTGAGTCTCCTAATCCTTTCATGGAAGTTCTACAAGTGTGTTTGCTAGTTACTGAGCCCTGATCAAGTAGTATCCACCAAATGACACCTAGTAAGACCACCAAAATCAAACAGCAGCTGGAAGGCTGGAAATCCTTGGAGGAGTCACTGCAATAAACACCACTGGTAACCTCTGCTCTCACGGCACTGCTTGTGCCTCTCACCCTGCAACATTTTTCCAGCCTCTAAAAGTGTAAGACACCACAGGAAGTTTTAATTCCTGTCGTTTCTAATGTAATGTCCTTGACTGAATTCCTTGGCCAGCTGTGCATACGAAGACAGTAATTAGACATGTCTCGTTAATAAACCCTGTATCGCTTGGAGATCTGTATTTCCCTCATCACCAAGTACTTACTAATTACTGTCATGTGGTAGGCTTTGCATAGCACAGAAGATGGGGGGAGAAAATAATCTATGTTTTCCCTGGCAATGAAAACACAGAAATCCATTGTAACCCAGCTGCAAGATTTTTCCGTACTGGCAGCCTAAGGACTGTCATGATCCTTTGTCTACGTGAGAGGCAGGCTTTCAAGGGAAGGGTGCACATTGCCACTGTGTGAACTGAAGAGCTGACGTGCTGTAGCTAAAGGATTTAGCAGTTTATACCTCAGCTGGATCAGCACTGAGGTAAAAACACACACTTTGAAGTAAATGATGCTGTTAATTAAAAAGCAACAATTTCATTTTGGTTTTCTGTGTAGGTAGATACAGTTTTCTCTAAGCTGTAATTCTAAAACAGAGACTAACATTAGAAATGTTTGGTGAAGTATCAAAATGAAAGCTAATTTTTTTTGGCTACCAAAATTAAGACTTAAAACATCAGATCTGCAGTAGTTTTTGTTCTTCCCTGTTTGTTAATGCACCATCAGCCATCCAACCCATAAAACTTCAATCATTTCGTTGCAAACATGAAAATGTATTAATGAGGTCTGAATACTAGAATATATAAAACTGTTCTTTGACAGCTTACATACTCATCATTCTCACAAATTTCATATATGATATTACTATTGAAATTGAAGAAGTGCTTGTTTTTGTTAGTCTGTCCACAATACTTCAAAAAGGCAAATGGCAAAAAGTGCCAAAGAGCCATATCTATATATAAAGTAACTGAGATAAAACCCATATGTTTTAATCACTATAATTGAAGAACGCAAGAGCAGTAGCAGTGGAGGCATTTCTTTCAATACTTATGTGATGCAATATTCTAAATACAAGTATTTTTGGAAGAAATAAATATAAGCTTACAATTTACAGGAAGGGATTCAGTTCTAGACTCATACCCATTCTGGACTCTGTCAAAGGCGTGAGAGCTATGCTGTGTTACATTAAATTAGGCCTTTAGAACCACAATAAAACGACTATCATTGCATCCTGTCAAGACACACACCCTTCAAGCTTCACAGAAACACACTACATCAGAGTGCCCTACAAAAACGAAGTACAAAGAAAAGAAACTGTAATTCTTCCTGATTTAAGCCATATTTAAAGGGTAGGGATGAATGTCTTCCATCATTGTTGACCTAAAACAAAAGAAAAAAAAAAGATTCACTTCTCTCTTAAAACAACCATGTTTTCAATCATTCCATCAGTTTCCATCTTTTTGGTGCCTCTTCCCATGTACTCTGATTTTGCTGTGAATAGCTGCCTCTTAAGTCAACCTATGAAAGTTCTCAGTTTTTAGCAGGAGACACTGCTTTAAGTTATTCTAGGGAAATAAAATCCATAGGCAAAACCTGATCTTTTCTAATCTTGAAGTTTCCATGCATTGCTTCAGGAAAACAGTTTGCTTATGCAAAGGAAAAAAGAAATCCTATGTACATTATTACAAAATAAAAAAGTAGGGGTTCCTACAAGAAAGATAGCTTTATGAGTTGTGATATAGAGAAGTACATCCCTATTATGCTTCCTATTCCTTTTAGTATTTAATGGTTTTTTCCAAAATAGATTTTAGGTCCTTTTTTATCTTGAGTCTACAAACAAGCCTTCTTTTTCTATCTTGTGCAAGAAATGCTCCCATGTACCTAATCCATAGTTGAAAAAAAAAGAAGATATACTAGTAAATCTTATCCATATTTTGGAAAACACGTTCACAGATTGCAAACTAATTCATGTAAATCTTTAGTACATATCCTGATCTGGACAAGGGCAATGGGATTTTAAGAAATCTGGTCAGGGGCATATCACTCATT
The DNA here is from genome assembly GCA_013397055.1 of Pachycephala philippinensis. Taxonomy (NCBI): domain Eukaryota; kingdom Metazoa; phylum Chordata; class Aves; order Passeriformes; genus Pachycephala; species Pachycephala philippinensis. The sequence goes on from VWZT01001048.1 coordinate 465,232, forward strand.
TCAATCAGAGACCTGCCCTTTTCTCATCAACTTAAGGCCACTTGCCAACACCCGGCAGCGTTCACCTGCCCGCACACCCTCGTGTGTGGCAACCAGAACTGTTGAGCTTGGCAGCATTTGTATCCATTTCAGTGGGAGTATAAAGCAAGTTTTAAGATCCTCTGAGATCTTTCCAAACGTTATGAGCCTAAATACAGTAGATTCTTGAGGAAATTAATGTTCTTTCATTACTTCGAACAACAGAATTCAGGCACTTTCATAAACGCTCCTGCAAGTTTCTAGTTCAATAACCAAATGCTGAATTTAGGCTCAGACTAATGGTAAGAGGCAACATCTTACAGAAACAGTTCACATTAATGCTATTTGAGCTGGTTCCAGATACCTTCAGGTTACAGTGGCTTCTCCAGCCCTGAAGGAAGCATCCCAGAAAACTTTTCATTTGCTTCCTGCCAGACTGCCAGCACTTCATCCATAACGCACCTGCAAAATAAAAAAGGGAAAGGAACTGGGGTTAGAGTAGCTTTTCTATTGCTGTGCATTTTTTCCTTTTTTAGCCATAGCACTCCTGTCACAGACAGCTTTTATCAGTTTAGCACAAAAGTACTTTCCAAATCTTTGATTCAACAGAAAATGAGCACCAAATCCTGCTTCTTAATAACTGTGAAATTGTTAACAACCATTCAGAAAAGCTTGGGGTCACTCACCTTCTGCAGGCCAGGCCTGTATCTGGAAGCGTGTTCTTCTGGAGGCTCCTATCCTCCCTTGGTGAAAGGTTCCACTGAAAGGGGCAGACAAACTGCTTGCGTCCTTCTGTCACATTATTCTCCAACGGCTTCCCATGGTTCCCATGGATTTATTCTCGTTCCAGGAGAGCCTGCTCTCCAGCAGCAAGGATGCAGTCCAACACATAATGGTACAACAGGTAGCCCCTGCCGTACCCTCCTAAGAATGTTCTTTTGCTTTCCAGGTCGAAATAATGGCAGGGCAAGTTTAAAATGTTTTTAATGAATTCTATGATCTAAAATATGCCAGAGATCCTCAAATTGCCAAGCACTGTACGAGTGCCTGGATAACACACACAAACACACCCCCACTCACTCTTGCTACCGGCACTCCCCTCGGTGGGGACACTTGTCACCACGGCGCTGCTTCAGCCTGTGCCAGGAAGGAGTTTTGACCCCCGTCTGGCAGCGTTCCCAGACATCCTCCGTGCCCCTCCGCAGCTTCCCACTGGCCGGCTCGGCGCGACCCTCCCGGCGGCGGTGCCCCGCGGCCCGTCCGCACCTGGCGGGGCTCGGCGGGTTCTCCCCGCGCATCCCGGGGAGAGGCGGCCG
>VWZT01001048.1:467104-526560 GCA_013397055.1 Pachycephala philippinensis
CCCCGCCGCGCCCCCCGCCGGCTTCTTCCGCCGGGAGCGGCGGCCCAGCGCTTCCCTGAGCATTCGGGGGCAGCAATTCGCCTCCCTGCCCGGTAACTCGCCCGCTCCGGACGGGCAGTGGAGGTGTGAGGACGTTCCCGTGCCCGGCGAAGCGCCTTTGCGGTTTGCCTTCTCGGCCCTGCCCGCGCATCCCTCGATATCCCCCCCACCCACGGCTCTCCAACACCTCCTCTCAGGTGTCTTTACTCCAGATACCTTGGGAAATGCGAGAGAGGTGTTAGCTGCTTCGCCGGAACATCGTCCCCTTCCTCGCAGCTGAGCGAAGGGGCAAAGCTGCCATGAGCCCTGCGAGGTGCGGCCAGGGGCTGCCGAGCTCGCCCCGCCCGCCCCGGGCCCGCCGGCCGCAGCCGCCGCCGTGAGGGGGCCTCACCTGGTCCCGCTGGGCGCTGCAGCGGGGACAAGCGGGGGATTTAAGCCTAACTGAACCATTCCAAGAGATGGAAATACCCGAACCGTCTTTTCGGGTATCGTTTCTCTTTGGTCTAAAATGTTAGCGCAAATACTGCAGGTGCCTACTTTTCATTTAAGTAGGCTTAAATTAAATTAAAGAAAAAAAAGGAGCAAAACCAAAACGACCACCCCCCTAAAAACCAACCAACCAACCAACGGAAAACCAAACCAAACTAACTGAAGCAAACCCTCCACTTTACAGCCTCATCCGTTTCCGAAACCCAACGCACGCAGGCATTGTGTGCTGTGAAGTACCGGCTGGCGCTGATGTGCGCTGGACAGGTCACTTGGGAATCCTGGGCAGAGGTGCGTGTGTTTTAACGAATGCCCTTTGTGCCGGCTACCAGCGTACGCTGTTTGACTTCTGCTGGGACAGCTGTTCCCGAAATGAACTTTTAAATATAAATGAGCTTTCAGACTTCATAGGAATTAGGATTTGCCGGGGCAGAAAATTAAGTGCGGGCTTTGCAGAGACCGGCTTTGGGAGACAGCTGCTCAGGGCAAATCGCTTTAGTTGTTTTTTGGTGGTGTGTGTGTTTTTTTTTTTTTGTTTGTTTGTTTGTTTTTTGTTTTTTTTTTTAAGGTCGCATTAAAATGCCCTTTGTGAAATATCTCTTCGTATGACTGAAAAGAAGTACATTTGAGAACTCTGCGGTCCGTTCAGAGATATGTCGCCCGTAAAAGCAAAATAGGAAGCATGACCGGGTAAGTTATTTGTGATTTATTGCTTTTCCGGAGTTTAATTCAAGCAAAGCACAGAACTGGTGAGAACACGATACCCCTTTCCCCCACAGCTTTGATCGTCCCAGAAACACATTTTTATGCTTCCCACACAGGATAAAGGTGGTGATGCTTTCCTCATGACATGGTCGTCTCCTACGGGAGCTTCTCAAATGCAAAATTATGCAAGGCGGATGATGCAGATGTCAGGAACTTCTGCTGGCGTTTCTTTCAGCTTCTCAGGATCCCGAGATCTTGTCAAGAAATTCCTGCTCGTCAGCAGGCTGCCTCCTCAGCTAGAGGTGCCCTCGAGCGGGTCGGTCACCTTTCGCCTCCGTGACAATGGCCGCCAAAAGGTGTGTCCCCGAGCTCTCCTCCCGTGCGGGGTCTCCCGTAGGTGCAGTCTACTCGGCGCAATTTTTGTGGCAACCCTCGGTCCCATTTCCTTAGAGCTCAGGTATTTTAGTGAGAAGGGACATCTGCTCAATTTTTACTTTTAAAGAAGAAATCTGGGCAGCCGAAGGGCTCGCAGGGGGCGATGGCAGCCGTGGGGCTGGCAGCGCTGGCCTCCCGCCTCCCCGCAAGCCGAGGGGGCAATCCCCGCTCCCTTCCCGGTGCCCGCGCCCGCCCCGCAGCTCCCGCCGCCGGCTCCGCTGCAGCCGGACGCACGGAGGCGGCACAAAAGCGGAGCTCAAGCCCTGCCGGGGCGGCGGAGACAGTGTTGTCTGGTCTTGGGCTAATGTTTCGACTTCTCCGGTGTCGAGAGTAAATTGCTCCGCAAAAACTTTTGTCACACGGGCTGGCGTGTTTGCCGCAGTGAAATGTCCCTGGAATACCTTCCTACCGAGGTCGAGGGACAGGCAGGAAGAACAGGGAGAGGCATCCCATTTATGCCGGGAAATACGGGAAATGCCTGAACCGAGGGAGACTGGCTGGCCTGCCACACAGCCCACAGAAACTTCTCTGTCCTTTATGTGAAGAAACGCTTTGTGCAAAGATCAAAAAGGATAGAAGAAAGCACTAATTAAATTTTAAGCCCTATATTCCACTTGGGTAGGAAGGACCCTTCCTGTGCCTTGCAATTCACTCGTTGCGAAAATACGTTCACCCATCCTCACTGCAGCCCTCCGCTACCTCCTTTCTACATTTTTCTTTCCTCTAATTCCTTTCATTTTCTGGGGGTTTGTGTTTCTGGCTTGTCCCTGCATTCCTTTCAGACCTACAATGCTTTCCTTGATACCTTCTTCCCAAAGGCTACTTAAATCACCCTCCAAACTGTTTGGCATTGACTTGTGCATGTCACCTTCAATTTTATGTTCAAGAGGTTCTGAGCTGTGCTTGAATTTTTTGGTTTGAAACCATGCTGTCCTGGGAGGGGCATTAAGGAGTTGCCAGGAATGCTGGTATGAGACAGGCAAACTGATGCCAGGCTGATGGAGCACACACATGTGCCTGGTGCTGGGCAGCCATCTGTAGCAAGGCTGTTTGATGCCTTAGAGACAGGTGATTTGAAGGGACTTCAAAGGGGTACATTCAGATGTTACATTGCCTGAGGACACAGCCCTTGTCCTGGCATCATGGGGCTCACCTTAGTTAGGCTCCTTTGTGAAACATTAGTTTTTGTTTTGTTCCCAAATTACTGTGTTGATAGTAAAACAAACAGAATAATATCCACTTATGAAAACCACACTGAATAAATAAAAGCATTCAAGCCCGAAGAAGGAAACAGATGATTGTGGAAGCAGCACCTAAAGCAAAGACTGTAACACGGGAATTTGTGATACCCTCTGTGCTGGGTGGGAGGGGAAGCACGAGTTTATGTAAATATAAGTGCATGCACACAGATATGTAGTATTAAGCAGCACCAGGGCGCACGCTGGAGCATTGGAGCTCTGCCACTGTTCCTGTCCCACTGCTGAAATGCTCCTTGGCAGCCCTCTGTCCCCCGGCACCCTCTGGGCTCCCAGCACAGGGGTTACTCCCGCCTGGAATCTAATGTTGCCTCCTTCCTTTGGAGGCAGAGAGTGCTCACACGCACGGACAGGCACCAGGCCATGGCAGGGGGCCAAGGCCCATGGGGACACCTCAGCAGGGGCTACAGAGACAGCAGGCACCTTGCCTGGCCTTGCACAGCCTGGAGTCCTGTCCAGGATGGCTTTTCTGGAGTGGGCTCTCTACCATGGCCGGAAGAAGTGTGGAACCACTCTCCAATGCACCAGCCTGGCAGCCTGAGCTCTGAGGAAGACAGATGGCTGCATGCAAGCCTCCCCTTTCAAGAGTTCAAGCATGATTGCTAGCAGAAAGTTCCTGGAGGGTAGCAAACCCTCATCTACCTGCAGTTTACACCTTTTAGATTAGCAATTAATTTTATATAGTAACTGCAGAGCTCTGTGAGGAAGGACTAGATGTGAGTCTGTCTTGTCTCCTATTAGGGCAAACAGATTAAATTTACTTCACACATGAGTTTTAAAAACATGTGTAAAATTGTAATGATTATTTCAGAAGCAGCTAATGGCTCTGGATTCATCCTTGGATGCTTAGCTCAGGATATTATGAAGACCTTTGTTAGCCTGGAGGTATATTTTTATTAACATTTTGAAAATTTTTTTGTGTTAAAACATTGAGGACTCTGAAATAATTAATAAAGACAAGGATGGGGCCCTGCTTCCATTTGCTGCCCCTTCACTTTTCTGTTTCACTTGGTGCAGCAATACCATCGTGTGCAGGAGTAAACTGCCAGTCAGAAAATCTCTTTTGTAGGCTGAGAACTGGGGATGCTGATCTCTGTGGCGAAACCCAAGGCTTATGCTTTCTGGAAACAGAATTTCAAATCCTGTTTCTGCAGCTAGCACCTGTAGTCTGAAGGTTCATCCATCTGTTCAGTCAAGGGGCTGGAGGTTCTGCTTCCTGTTTCATGGGCACACATTTCTTAGAGAAATATCTCTCTTTCTGTAAGCGAGGTGCATTTTTCTGCCTCATGTAAACATTATGTTAATCCTGAATGGAAGTGCCCGATCGGAGCCTGCCTGTAGTCATATGGCTGTTGTTGAATGTGTGGCTTCTGTTATTCCTGGCTCTGTAGTTGGTGAACATGCTGTTCCTTCCACTTCCTTCGGTAACGGTCATCTGCACATTCTGAGGGTAATCCAGGGCACCACACACACACACACACACACACACTGTAACCATTCTTAAAAACACGAATTATTCGTCTTCCCTTCAAGCGCACTTACCTTTGCACACGATATTCGCAAATCGTCATAAATGAAAAAGACATTTTCTGACTAACTTTATAAAATGAAGATACAATGAATTCAGTTTACCCGCTTTAACCCCTTAATAATTGGAGTAGAATGGGACAAGCAGTATCTGTGGGTTAGAATTTGAATTGGCACCTTTTCTCTTGATTGCTGTGAAACTCCAGGAAAAAGAGATGATTGAGAAATGTTTGTAAATGTGCATGACGTGTAGAGACCCTCTGTAACATGCTTTTATTGCTAGTCCAGAAAAGTACATATTGCCAAAACTAGACAGTATTTGGCCATTTTGACAAGCAGAAATACCTCACTGGTGGATTGCCCAAAATCAGAATCATGCAAACCCATTTGTAACTCTTTTATTTCACTGGGCTTTTGAGTATCATAAACTAATGGAAGTGAAACCTAGATGTATTTAATTAATTGAATGAGAAAACCCATGGTTTTGCTGAGCATGATTTAATCATCGACACAGATGGTTGAAAAGAACCACATTTCAGTTTCTAGAAAGAACAGACATTATGATACCTATACCTCTGCATTATTATAATCATCTGTTTAAAATATTTTTGCAGAATTCTAATGACAGCAAAGTAAACAGATTTATGATATCTATTAGGTACCATTATATCTGTATTTAATACTGAGATTCTGATAACACTCAGAGACTTCAGAAATAATTGTGTTTCTGTCATGTTCAATGCAATATAGACTTGTAGGAGAACAATTGTTGATCCAGGGCAGTTTATAGTCTCTAGAGATTAAATGTCTCTTTTTTAAAATCAAGGGTACTATAATCTATTGCTTATAGGCATGAAATTTCAGTTCAGTTTTCACTTTGGCATGTACTGTAAGCATTTATGTGGGTTTTAAAATACTTTTATAGTTTCTACTTTGACGATTAAAAAAAAAAATCTGACACTTGTTGTTAAATCATTAGTTTCTACACTTGGAGCTTGATTTATTCTCCAGAATTCAGCTCCTTTAGCCGGAAGTCATATCAGTTGGTGGTAGACTTGGCTTTTGACTTTTTTGTAGTTGAATTACTACTCATCTCCAGCAACAGATGGAGCTGTAAGTATTTTTGTCTCTATTAGTCCTCCATCGTTCTTTTTTCCCCCCTTCAGTAGTTATTTAAATATATTTTCTTAAAATGGGAATTATTTACGACAACACTAATTTACCTCAAACTCCAAGTTAGGTACTGCTAAAACCACAACTTCTCCAGTAACTGCATCCAAAGTATGGAAGGGGTGAAATCAAGTTGCTTGCATTTTTCTTCCTCTGAAGGTAATGGCAAGTGTCAAAGCTTTTTCTTCCTGCAGAAGTAAGGAGCTGTGGACAGTTTGTGGCATCAGAGGATGGTGGCTGAGGATGCCTGGATTTGTCAGGTGGCTGGTTTTGTGTAAGGGTGAAGGGGTGCTTGGTAAGATTGTTTAACTCTTCTTGAATCAGGCAAAAAGAAGACTTCACCCTGTGCATTTCCTTTGCAACAAAAATGATGGTTTAAAACTAGAAGTATTCTGAAGCCCGTCCTTAGCCAGGCTCATCATTCATCTCTGCTTGGGCAGATAACAGGAGGGCAGCCACGGGTAAGAGAGCAAAGATGCCACCTACACCGGAGTGTGCAGAGTGATGGTTTGCTTGACCTGTAATGGTCTTTGGGTGGCTGAGTATCAGAGCCACAGCCTGCCTCTGGTGGGAAGATACCTTTGGTGGTGAGACCCTGCTCCTCAGAGGAATGCCTAACACTAAGGGTAGATGGTTTTAAGGTCCTCTAAGGATGTACTGAAGGCTTTTTATATTTGAAGCTCTATGAGCGTGTATGTTTGGCCTTTTGTGAGGCTGTTCTTCGAGCCATTTCAGTGTATGCATTGGTATGGGAAGAGACAAGCCTGGTTTCTTTTGAAAGAACACAAGTTTGAGAGGAGAAAGCAAACAGTATATTGGCCCTTAGCTCTGCCAGTTTCAGTCAATTCAGAGAGATGATTCATTGTACAAAGAGTATTCAGCACAGTGTTGGAGTGAATAATTAATTTCTTTAAAACTTGTTCAAGTGAATGGTAGTTTTGAGCTACCAGAGATTTCTGAATTAATTCCTTCGGGTTTTATTGATTTTTATTCCCATCTTTTAACACTGTATTCTGTCTTGTTAAATGGGTCTTAAAAACTTATTCAGATCATGAAATCAAAGAGAGGAAATATTTTCCCCTCGAAAACAGCAGAGACTAAAAGATAGAAAAAAACAATGCTTCTTTTATTTTAAAAAGTCATGCTGAATGATGAATACAGATTTTCACTTTGGTGCAAAACTTTTTTTTCCCCTGTCTGCTTTTGCCAGTTTGAAAGAGATATAAAATATTTTGAAATAAAGAAGCAGTACAGGAATTAATGGCCATTCCTTTTTTTTTTTCCCCACTGAGAGAATTTTTGAAAATGGGAGTTTCTGTAACCCTTTGCAGTAGAAATTCAAGATATTTTAGTCACATATTGCTAGCATAGTTTTGTAGGACTAGGATCTCTCTGAGCCCATAAGTTCAGAACGGCTTGGAAAAATATTAAGAGTAACATGGGTTATGATAGAATTGCTGGAACTGTTTGGGATGACAATGTTTACTTTGATGTCTCTTGAGACTCACACCCTGTAAAGGATTTAAAAGCCATAAACTCGTACGCTTTGTTCTCAGATTTTTGTTTTAATTCCTTCTGGTTTTACTGATATTTATTTCCTTTCTTTGGACACTGCTGTCTGTGTTGGCTCTTAAAATCTTACTCAGATCATGATATCAAAAGAGAGGAAGTATGTTCTTGTATTGTCCAGCTTGGCAGGGGGATTGGTTCATTCTTAAAATGGGAGTGTGGCAAAGGATTTGAAATTCTTAATTTGTTACCTCAAGTATCATCACTATTCACTGTCTCTGAATTGCACATTTATTGCACGTTTATAGCATGACTTTTGCTACTGTGACATAAGTAATTTCCTTTTGTAGTAACAATTGTGACACAATTTGATTATTGTTAGAAGAGTAAATAATAGATTTTAAAATTTATATCAGAATCAAAAATTAAAGCATTTTATTTCAATTTAATCAGAAAATAATTATTGGGGTTTTTTTCACATCAGGGTTTCAATTAAAAATCATGGAATTTTGATTGAAAATGTGAGCAGTTTTACTTTTAAAGCATTGTAAAAACCCTGCTTTTCTGAAATGACACCTCTGATTTTGATGTATTAGACTATTCTATTATTACAACTAGTTAAAGAGAAAAAAATCAGATTTTTTCTCCAGATTTTATCTTACTTTGCAGAATGTCTCTCTGCAGTTCCGTTTTCTGAATAATTCACTATTCATAAAAAAATACAGTTCTTCAGGGTTTTTTTTTCAGTTTTATGCATTTGCTTGTGTCTATGAAACAATTCTGTAAGAAATATTTACATATATCGCTTGATAGAGTAGGTAATTTTAATGCATAAAGTAAACCAGGCATTCTGAATTTTCAAACTTGTGTGTGAAGTAGTCAGTATCTGTAAAGATGGAAAATTTAAATCATTAAGGAAAATTTTATTTTTCAGAACTGGAGAAGTAATTAACAGGAACATAAAAACTATCACAAGCTGTATTTATGTATTAAGGGTCTCGCAGACGTGAAGATAAAGGGGGAAGACAAGAAAAATCAATGAAATACGACAGGCATAGGGATAAAACAATAAACGGAAAGGGGCAGTCACTTAGACTTAAGATCTAAGTGGGCTTCACTTTCCCTTTCTGAGCCATCTCCAGCCCCATGCAAGGGATGGACATTTGGGATGCTGGGGCATCTGTACACCCTGCAGAGGGTGGTCCCTCCCCAGACACCCACAGCCCAGGCTGCCGGGAGAGCTGGGACTCGCTCAGTGCCCTCAGTCTGCCAGGGAGGCCGTCCCTACACCTGTGCTGGAGAAAGTGGGTGCGGGGGCCTTTGAGAAAGGCTGCATCTTTATTTGGCAGCTAAATTAATGGTCAGTACAAATAGGTTAATCCAGAGTTAACACTTGTTAACTCAAGCACCCACAATGCCAAGTCCTTTTTGGTACCTCTTGCCAGTGGCAGATGTGGCAGTCTCACTTTTTTCTTCCCGTGGATTTGTCTCTCCAAGATATCTGCTTTTATTAGCAGCATTTGATCTCTCTCTAATGAGGTGACCACATTACAGCTTTGTTAAATTCTTTCCCAAGAACGGTACTTCATGTTCAGATTTTTTGTTCGTGTCACACAGTGTCACAAAAAGGGCTGCTGCAACCCTCAGAAGTTGATTTATTGCAAGTGCTTCTTGCTGGGAAAGATTGTTTTTATTTTTTGGTAGTATACATATTTTTAACATTTACAGGGGAAGATTAAATTCTCGATTTTTTTTATTTGCTTGTACTGCAGACATTTAATTAATTAGTTACATTAAAATTAAGAATATTTTTCACGAAATTATGCTAAAGGAATGCTTAAATACACTTTTCAATGTTTCTGATCCAAATACGGACAATTTCTTAAAAGAACACTCGTAGGAGGTCCATTCTTCAGTTTTATAAACATTTCTGTGCCTCACTAAGGCCCACAAGACCTGGGATAAGGCCAATGTAGACCAAATACAAGTTGGCTGATACATGTGCAGGACTTAAGGCCAATATAAATGCATCTATGAAATGCCTGTGTATGAAAAATCTGGGGAAAACAGTTTGAAGAAGACCACCAACAAATAGATCACACATGAACATTTCTTTCATGTGCCTGAAAGAGAGTCATTGCAAATATGTTTAGACAGTTTTATTTGTAGATTGTAATTTACCATAGAGAAGGAGAGAAAATGGTGTTTTACGACTATGACCAATCCGAGAGATGTAAAAAATAACCTATTATGCCACATTGGAGAGAAACGTATTAATTTTTAAAGAAGTTTTGTAAGTGAAGCAGTTGATAGAATGGAAGAAATAAATGTCTAAATTTATGATGTTACTTTCTAATATGTGTCTGAAGAAATGTTTAATCATTTAGCAAATGCTACACACAAATGCTAAGCTGAACTGATTAAGTATGTGCAAGTTACCACTGTGAATGCTGTACTTTATCAGAAGATTTTAATAATGCATTAGGTGCTTGAAAGATAATCCAAATACAAGAAAAGCCCAATTCCATCTGCTGGGTAGCAAATGAAAGTGTGGTTGGTAGAAGACCCAGGGGCTGCAGCCCTGAGTCGTGTTCACATGAGTCATTCTGAGGTCTGTGACAGTGAGCACTGTTCTGCCTTAGCGAGGGTTGCAGATTTGCACTGTTTATTAGGATTAATTCCGTACTCTAACGTTCAAAGGGAAATGTCACACTAATGCCAGCATTTATTGGTATCCAGCAAAATTTAGAGACAATGAGTCCTTACTCTTTCAAAATCAAACACTCCATGAAGCAATTCTTTCCCCAGAAAGGGATTTGATCTCATTGTCACATCTGGCATATGCAAAGCCACATCTAACTGTTTCGGGTTTTTTCTTTGCTTCCAGGAGAAAAAAGACCAAATGCAAAAAAACCCAAACAATCCACCTCCCCTCACAACCCGAGCTACAAAAAATATATTGTGCTGCAGCTGTCCCTCCCTTCCTGATTTTCCCCGTTCTGTCCTTTGTTGTTGGAGACAATGCTTTCTTTTCATTGTGAACAATCGTTAGATACCTATTTTATGCATTTTTATAATGCAAATCTATTAGTTTATTTGAAAATCTCTACAAGTTTAATGACATTTAAGGTTTTAATTTTTAACTTTGCAATTCAGCCGTCAGTAAAAATTCAAAATCCAAACGGTATAATTTCATGGGGACAATATGTAGTACTGAATCAGATAAGTTAATTTTCTCATTGGGAAACACAGTGATAAGACACACTTCTTCAGGTTTTTGAACAACATTTTGAAGAAAATAGAATATATAGAGTGTATGTCATAGTATAAGTTTTGTCACATACTTCAAATACAAGATGACACCCTAATGATGTCAAGCCATGTTAAATGGGATGCACATGCATGCTGTTGACAAGTAGAAATTGTAATGGGAATGTTGGGTGTTGCTCTCTGGGAAATATTCATTACCCCCTTATTTTGGATTACAAGCTCATCTGATAATTCGGAAGTTAATTGCCTTTGACTTTCTCTGCAGATACTACAAAAGGCAAAGGAGTAATTTCATTCAGATGTGCTTCACTGGAAACAGAGGGAAAAAATAGAGCCCACCTGTCTTTTAATGTGGGGACCCCTCCCTAGTGTGGCTGATACCTAACAGGGATGTGTAGAATGAACAGTGTGAGGTGTACAAGGCCAGGTACTGGGTCCTGCCCTCGGGTCACAGCAACCCCAGGCAGCACTGCAGGCTGGGGGCAGAGTGGCTGGAAAGCTGCTGGTGGAGAAGGACCTGGGAGTGCTGGTCAAGGGCAGCTGAACACGAGCCAGGGTGTGCCCAGCTGGCCAAGAAGGCCAAGGGCTTCCTGGCCTGTATCAGCAGTAATGTGGCCCAGGACAGTGACTGTCCCCTGTACTCAGCACTGGTGCGGCCACACCTTGAATCCTCTGTCCAGTTCTGGGCCCCTCACTACAAGACATTGAGGTACTGGATTGTGTCCAGAGAAGGGCAACGAAGTTGGTGAAGGGTCTGGAGCACAAGTTATATAAGGAGCAGCTGAGGGAACTGGGGGTGTTTAGCCTGGAGAAAAGGAGGTGTAGTGGTGACTTTTTCCCTCCCTACAACTGCCTGAAGGGAGACTGTAGCCAGGTGGGGATCAGTCTCTTCTCCCAGGCAACTGGCAACGGGACAAGAGGAAATGGCCTCAAGCTGTGCCAGGAGAGGTTTGGGTTGGACATAATGAAGATTTTCTTCATTGAAAGGGTGGTCAAGCATTGGAACAGGCTGTCCAGGGAGGTGGTGGAGTCACCATGCCTGGAAGTGATGAAATGACTGGCCATGGCCAGTGCTGTGGTTTAGTCGACATGGTGGTATTGGGTCAAAGGTTGGACTCCATGATTTTGGGGGTCTATTCCAGCCTTAAAGATTCTACTCTATAATTCCCTTCTATGATTCTGTGATTCAGGAGATGACAGTCCTCTCTTCCCTAAGTAAGTGCCTTTGGTGGTCTTGTGCCTGGGACCCCATTTGCTGTTTCCTGCCATGCCATGGAGAGCCAGGGATTCTGGCCACTCATGAATATCCGATTGCCACAACTTGTAGGAAGCAAAGCATGGATTTGCACTGTATGTTAAACTGAGTTCCACATAGCTGATGAAAGTTATGGAAAAGGCTATTAAATGTGAGAGATGATTTTGCATTGAACGCTGAAATCAGGGTGGTGGTGTAGCAGCAGCCAGATGACAGTTTTCATATGCTAGGGATAGATTGGATGTTAGTGGGTAGAGGAGCAGTCAGGAAAATTAGAGATAAATCTCCAGGTGTTGCACGGTAACAGCAAACTGGAGGAAGTAGTCTGTACATGTCAGTGTATACACATGGATTGGCTCTTTTGGGGGGGTGTTTAAAAAACTGATATTCGTACTTATATAAATATATGTATCTACACATCATATATAGCAACGTATTTATGAAGTGTGGAAACTGCAAGGGTAAATATGATGGGTTAGCAGAAGGGTTTAGCATGTTAAGGATAACAGAGAAAATGAAAATGAAAATGTTAGCACTGAAAATTTTAGGGGCAAATTCACAAGTATGAGCATTGTAAATGAGTTGTATTCCTACAATCTTCTGCAGGAACAGCAGTGGGTTGCAGAAGTGATTTTTTTTGTCTGATATTGCTGTGGCAACAAGATGTCAGCTGGAGTTCAGAAAAAGAAGCAAACTGTTGAAAATGAGGGTGAGACTCAGCGAGAAAAGCCCAGAAAAAGGAAGAGGCAGGGAATGAGGTGCTGAAAAAAGATGACAGGTGGGATACAGAAGGAGAGAAAAGACAGGAAAAAGAGATCTGACTGGATAGCTGTATTTCTTGTTCTTTTTCCCTGTTTACCATTTGAAGCACTGATTTTATTGTACTCTCCTCAAATGCTTTGAGGCTTTTGTCCAGCCAGGAGTTACAAGAAGAAGTAGGCATGGTGAATATTTATTGACTTAACTGGAGTATAATATTGATAACAAAGCAAAAGCCTTTCAGCTACATGGCAAAGAAACAGGATTAAATAAAACCCCAAATCCTCTTTGGCTGCAATATCAATCCCAGATCAGTCTCAGAGTGCAAGAGTTGCGAAAGTATCAAAAATAATCTAAAATTAAAGACTGAAATAACTAGTATTGGTGTCCTGTTTGGGTACAGAAGCACCAACTGAATCAACTGAAAAACATTTTGTGTATGCAGCCAGTCTTTCAAAGAGGCAGCTAGGAGCCAAATTACTATTAAAGAACGCATGGAAGTGCTGAGAGAAAAGACAGTCCAGGGAGTGGGTTTTTCCTTTGCTGCTGCTCTCTGAGCTAGGAAACATCCTCCTTATTAAAAAAATTCCTCCCAGCAGCTAGTTCCCAGAAACCTGGAGAAGAGATTTGCTACTGAGAACGAAGGGTAGGACTCATCAAACAACAAATAAAGGAGAGAGAACTTAGGAAAAACATTTATCTTCTTCCTCCTAGTGTTTACTCCGTGCTTATAAGTAATGTAAATATGTGAACACCTTCTTGGGCTCTGTGGATGGGAAAGCACTGACAAGTCTCAAGTACAGCTCTACTCTCCCATTTTTTCAGAGCAGTGCCCCTCTTCATTCCTGATCGAAAATGTCATATTTTTATCTGTGTGCACAGATTTTTACTTTTATCAGAAAGGTACTACTATTTCCTCTCTGTGACACCATCATTAGAAAAGTGGTCTAGAAGGTGCTGTGCCACTATCACTGGAATTAAGTGCTTCTGCTGTGAATCGTGGCCGTGCAGTTCATTAGCACAGATTTCTCTGGTGAATGTCTCTGACATTCCAGGACTCAGATTTGATGGAGTCCTTTAGAAGAGGCAGTTAATTAATTACACTGAGAGGATAAAAAAACGGAGGAAATGGTTATTTAATACTGCAAGACATCTCTGTGTGTATATTTAGCTATGGGAACAGAAAAATAAAGCAAAAATATTCTGATGCCTTTAAGCATTTTGGAAAATCATTGTTCTCTCATGGCTATGGCAGAAAGACCAGTATTTTTTCTGCTGTGTATATTGTACATGCAATTGTTAACCCTGGCTATAGTTTCACAGTTCCCTGCCTTCAGGTGGAAAGCCAGACTAAAGGGTTCTCTCTATCCTCCACCCCCGGCCATGCTCCCGGCGACTCATTATCCTGCAGAATCTTCCAGAACTGCCCATGTGCACAATGCCTTGTGATGCCACCCTGACAAAATCTGAAGGGATCCAGGTTAAAAATAACTCTGCTGAAGGGTTATTTTCAGCAATCCGGTTTACCCTGTGCTCCCACAAGCAGTTGCTGTGGCATAGCTGGAGAGGGGAAGCTGCAGCGGAAGAGCAGGACCACGCAGCCGGAGGTGGGAAGGAGAAGCAGATGCCAGCCTCCTGTGGCAGGATGGGCTCTGCTGCCATTAACACCTTTGGAGTTATGGGTGTGATCCTGTTCTTGCTGAAAACAATAGGGTTAACCAGGGGCATCAAGGAGGGAGGTGGTCTTCTCATCTCAAGTCCCTAAACTGCAAGATTGTTTGTTGGTGGCTTTTACTCTCTGAGAATCCTTTGCTGTATTAATAGTTCTACAACTAGTTAATTAATAGTTATTAATAGCTCTACAATTGTCTTATACGGACCATTCCTTTCTGTGTTTGTGTATTGGATTGTTCCTGTCAATTGCATATCTGCATGTAAAATCAGAAATCTGCAGTCAAAAATTAGCAACTGAGAATATTCCAACACCAATATTTAATATTCCACAATCCAACACAAAATTCACTTCTGATTTGGGTACATATCTGAAGGATATGTGGTTAAAATTTAGTAGATGGTTTTGGATGTCTTCAAGATATTTGAAACAGCTGAATGGGTTTTCTATGTCAACAATTTTTTCCTGTTTCTGAATAATGAAATTGACTAGATAAAAATCATTTATAAAATGATTTTTAAAAATAGTTTGCAATATACAATTTTTAAATTTCAAATTTTAAAAATAGAGCTTTTGGGCATATTCACTTGGTCACTTATTAAATTAACTGGATCTGGTGTATTCTCTTAAAGTTTTTTCTCTTAAACTGTGACTCATGGCTTGCATGTTGCTTAAGTGCCACAGGACAGTTTATTTTTATAATATTAAATTGGGGAATATTTATAAATAGTCCACTTGGCTGTGAATAGAAGGCTTGTGAAGATGTGGGAGAACAAGAAACATGAATCCACCCAGTTTGAGTGGGCCCCCAGTGAGCAATGCCTGCTCTCCAACCTGCCCAGCAGGGCACACTTAGAAGCTGCTGCAGAAATCAAAAGATTTGGGCCCAAAGGAGAAACAACAGAGGGAGATGCATTTAATTTCATTATGAGCAGTAAAAAAGATGTAGTCTTTTGATTCTTCCCTTCTCAGTTACTTAGAATTAGAATTAGTTATTGGAATGAAAATACTGCTTGAATGAATCTTGTTATAAATTAAGAACTGCCATAATTTCCAAGTCTTCCCAGTCTCATAGTCTTGTGGTTACAAGGTCTGGTTACACTTTGTCTTCTGAACCTCAACTGTATTAATTTATGAGCTTCAATTCATAAAACTCTTCTGAATAATTTTGGTATCATCAAACCCGTTCCTCTACCCTCTGCCCTTTATCTGCTCTGGTGGAGAAGACTGGTCATTCACAGGCACAACCAGAACTTGGATCCAAGGAGATAAAATTTCCTCCTAGTGGCTGCATCAGCTGTCTCCTCCATATTGACTTGTTTCATATATTTTGCACAGCAGCCTCTTCTCCATGGAAAGACAAATTCCCTTGTATCCCTATATTGGCATCAGGCTGATCATGTCTGCTCTTTCAGATCTGCAACAGCTGTATCCTGGTGATATGTATAGAGCAGTCAGAAACTGATCCTGGGGATTAAAAACACTGGGTCTTGTGTTTAATAGGTGTCAACCTACACAGGGATGAGTTTCCAGCCCTCTGGCCACCTGTCTCTCCCATCAAGTGCCATGGGAGTTAACAAACTCTGTGGGATTTCGCCCAGAAATAAGGAGAGCAATTTGTAAAATGAGTTGTCAGATGTGAATTCCCCATGCACACAGAGACTGGTCTGTAAAGTCTGTTGTGTGCAGAGAAATGGAGATGCTGACAGAGTACTGATCCTTATGCTACAAAACTGACTGGGTATCAAAATAATTTCTGTGGTGCTTCCCTTGCACTTCAGTGACATTTAATGAGAAAATTAATAATTAAAGCTATACTAAAGGCAAATTCAAACAAAATATTGCTGATAAGTGTTTTAAACTGTACTTGATGTGTTTTACTATACCTGGAAAAATAATTACTGACATTCCAGTGAAAATGGGGTTCATTTTGCTGTTTTGTCATTATTGGTACAAGGATAGATACAGCTTCATCAGTGAGACACCTTGCTACTTGTCTTAATGCAGATGTTATTTCATGGAGGGAGCAGAGATAAAGGAAGCTGCATTAAGTATGTATTAATAGAAGGATTGCATGTTTTTTAAGGGAGGATAGTGGGCCAACAGTGGAAAGTTAAGTGTCTTAAAAGAACTGTTGAAGCAAGAGATCTAAGGTGTTGCCATTTTAATGAGGCCTTGACAGTGCCAGTAATCCCTGCAAAAATAATCTGTTGACAGACACTCACAAAAATGAACAGAGAGAAGCCAGTAATCAGTTATAAAATACTGCTTCTAAAACCACATTTCTAACTCTGATCTGTTCTTCCAAATCAGCAGAAGATGCTAAGACCATCTGAGATTTTTTCTGATATTGAGAATTACTTGGAAGAAGCTTTGAATTTAGCTTCTAAAATTAAGAAAACTTCACCAATGGAATGCTAGAAATAGGAAATGTTGAGTTCTGAGACAATTTTCTGCAATGGTAGGAGATGATACTGAATATAAAATATCGAATAAATATTAAATAAATAAATATTAAAATAGATAGGGTTTTTTATAAAAAATTACACTCCTGATGTCCAAGAGCAGGTCATAAGGGAGCACTGCAGCAGTGTAGGGGTGATTCAGCAAAGTTGTGGACTTTTTGTTCACATAAGGCAAACTGACTTTAATGTAGCACAGGTGTAGTATCATCATCAGTAATTATACTCCGAATTTCAATATTACATTTCACCTTACTTTGCTAAAACTTGTGGCCCACCTTCATTAGTTGCATGTGCCTCTCTTGCTCCAGTTTCCTGCCTGGAAAGTGGCGACTAAGTGTAAAAATAGATGACTATAAGTGTATCTATAAGCTTGTAGCCAAATCCAAGCTACCCATTACATGCAAGCTGACTTGCAGCCCGCAGCAAGCCAGCTGGATCAATAGCAGTGAATATCCATCAGGGGCAAAAGAAGAAGGGGAACACAATGGATCTAGTTCAAACTGCACAGTGTTCACACACATGGCTGTGTTCCTGCCCATAGAAACAATCTGAACAACTATGCAAACATAAGTCATTAAAAATATGAATATAGTCTATATACCTGGAGACCTAACTCAAACCGTATAGAGACTTTAAACTTAAGAGGCTCAATATTCTCAATTTATATGAAGATTTTCATACTTCGTTTTAAAAGTAAAATCCAGTGACATTTCTCTTCTTAGTCTTCCTAAACAGAGACAGATTTATATGCAAATGTCCTCTTGTAACTAATCCTAGAGCCTCATGTCTGCCAAACTGCCAGAATTTTGTCCAACAGCTACAAGGCTTGGCAGGAAAGACATATGTACACACATACATATAGGTTTACAGAACATTCTGCCATCATGTTACTCTGTGGCCTGGAAAAAAGTGGTACTTGGAAGTTTATGAAATTTTACTAAGAAAGCCTTGACTTACAGTGTAGACAGACTCTGCCACAGAAATTAGAAATCTTTCACAAAATTTTAGAGCATGATAGGTCAACAGTTTACTTCGCATGCATTGGTGAGAGGTACAAAGTAAGACATGAAACAATTTATTTGCAAGAATACAGAAGATTACTAGTTTCTGTGGTTTTCATGATCCTTAGGGCAAACTAGGATTTCTGAGGGGGCCAGATGGAGCTGGGGTCTGGATTGGCAGTGTAGATCCTCGTTAGCACTGTAGAAGCCTCTACTCTTGTTGGCCTTGATCTCTTGCAAAGCTTGCATCTGTTCTCTCTGCTGAACCACTCAGACTGCTCTGAGGAGATGGAGTCCGGGCTACTAGCTTTGGTGGTTTTGGGAAAAAGTTTTGGAGAAATGGCTGCATTGGTACTGCAGAGGGGTTGATCTCTCCACGTTTGATCTCTGGTGTGTTCTGTCTGTGTCACTGGCAAATTGTGAGGCTGTGCACTATCCCATCACATGGTCTGTTTTCCTGCAGAAGGAATCAGAAGCACATCAGCATCAAGGAAGATAAAATTCTCCCTGAATACTTCCTCTGGATAGTCAGTGGACCAGGATTGTGGAAACCCACTTGCCCTAATGCTGGGCCATGCTCCCTACCCTGTGCACCCAAGACAAGGACTGAGAAGTGCCCTAAGGCACAACTGCTTTACCTTGCAGATAGAGCCAGCACAGGCTGCATCACGGTGGTGCCCTACCTCACCTCTTTGGATCTCTGGAGCTTGAAAGCGTCCTCTTTTTCTTTCTTCAGTCCAAGCACACCAGTGTGGCAATGCCACAGCTGCTCCTTGCCCAGCAGCCCCAGGTCGGTGGCTGCAGAGCCCTTTATTTCAGGGCACACAGCTCTTTGAGGCTGAGATAAATGAAACAATTTACTCCAGCTGAGGATCCTATTTGTCTGCTAGTTCATCCCATAATCCCTTCTGTAGTTTGGCTAATTAGTCACTTTTTCTTTTCAGACAAGTGAAAATCTCTAGGCCTAAACTAAAGCTTTGTGTCTCAAATGACTTATTTTTTTTCCACTGAATCTCTGTTGAAACAATTGCTGTATCTCAGGGCATTCTGAAGATTCGGATATAAACACCCACAGTGAGTCGATGTCTGTTTTACTTGTGTTGTATCACGTTGCACGACATCTGTTGACATTTAGTCATTTCAAATGCACTTTTTTATGCAAGCAGAAGGTGTAAAACATGTAGTAAAGTACCAGAACATGTTGTATATTTTGTTGTATTTCAGTGAAACAGTATACCTAGTATAAATAAATATAAGTAATACTTGGGGTTTGTTTTTTTTCCTGTTGGGCCACAGAATGAAAAGCTTTAGTATTCCTTCATGCCATTTCTATTTTAATTATGTATTTTCTTAGGGAAATTGGCAGCTAATTTTGGTAGATATTGTAGGAAAAAAACCTACTTTTCTTTCTTTTTGTTTTTAATGGTAGTTTTACAGCATTCATCAGCTTGGGTAAAAAACAAATATTGCAACTTGGAAAACTGATATTCATGATTGACAGAACCACTTATCTGAGTTTTCAGGTCCTCTGGTGCTTAAAAATTTCCATAGCTAATCTGATTCCTTCAAAAGGTTTCAGTCCATGGAGGCTAGAAATCATGTGCTTTAAAAAACCACACTGAAGTATTTTAGAAAAAAGATTGAGAAGAAGTAATGTGGCAGGATGATAAGGAGGACTGGAAGAAAAGAGTAGTATGAAAAGTTATGAGATCAAAGCTTAGCTTTGTTTTAGTCACTTATTTTGGTGGTTTCAGTTAGCAAATTGTGAGTGTAGTTTTTGGGAAATACTCTGTTATATAAAGCTTTGTTTCTAGTGACAATTTAGCACGTCAGCTAAATAGTAGCTAGAATTATTTACTACAGTGAAAACATCTTGGGCTGTGACACCAGGGAAGACAGGAGTAAATAACACTGGAGAAACGGGTGCTTGTAAATAAGGACAGAGTGTGACTGGGCTGGTTTTTTCCTTTTTTCATTTATTTTTTTTTAAGAGAAGTTTGGGAAGGATTCAAGAAACATTTTGGATTATTTTGAAGATTAAAGGATTAAAAGAATTTTATTAGAACTGTACCAGTTTTGGAACTTTTAGCTATCACATAATCTTCAACTATTTTTTATTATGTTTCCCAGGCTGGTGAAGCAAATGAAGAATTTCACCAGCACATTTACAAGTGTGAGAGGAGTGCTAGTGAAGAATAAGAAGTCGTGAGTGTGTTGGGTGGGGTCTCTTTAAACCAGCTAGAGAGAGGAGTGAGTGTTGGTAAAGAGAATTTGCTGTAAAACAAAGACATTCTCTGTGGCAAAGGTGTGTCACCATGAACAAGGAAAAGTGACTAACCTATGCCATATGTCCTAGTGTGAGAACAGGTCCATTGCTCTTCAGATCCTTGCAAAAGTCTTGCTATAAACCCACGAAAACCACATTTCTGTCTTCTTGGGATGGCTGCTCCACCAAATGTAATGCACCTCTGGTGATCTCTACCTGAAGGAGAGCTCTGCTGGGAGCTGGTCGGGTATTGGCAGAGCTGGCAGAGCAGAGTTTGCTTGGATGGATTGGAGATGAGGAGGAGAGGGAATGGCATGCAGGAGAAAGTCTTCACTAAGTAGAAAGATGACATCTGCATCACATGGCAAATACATGTTCCAACTGTGATCAATCAGCTTTACCTGTGACCTACCAGCTGCTTTTCAACTACGGTCATCCTCAGCAGATTTCATGGTGTCAGCCAAAATACTATTGAGCCACACTCTTCCAAAGAGCTTCCTGTTTGGAAGTGATTATATTGAAATAAAAATATTACGAAGACTATATTTTAACAGGTTTCATTGTTTATGCAAGTCAATTGAAGGCATGTTTGTTTGAGTTTTCATGAGATTAGTCTGAGGTATGCTATGACATTAGTTATATGTTGTATTTTACTGTAATTATATCCTTCATCAAACTATTTACATAATGTATTTAATAGAGGTAATTGTTCTCTTTGAGTAAGAAAGATAAGAATGTAATATCAATCCAAGACCAGTGGGACTGAGGGAGAGGAAAAATCAAAATTACAGTTTTCAGTGTTCCAGGGGCTAGACCCAAGCCAAAGTCCTTTCTGATCTTCAGCTCTGAGATTTTCTTCTGGCGGGATCTCCAGGGTACTCTGTCACCAGATCTACTCTAGCCAGTGTAGAGGTAGCCCTGAAGTTTGTTGGGTTTGGGTATGTGCTCTGAAGAATGTGCCAGTTTTTGAGGAAAGTGATTTGGATTGGGTTATACCCTTCTTGGAAAGCCTTTTAGTGCTGATGGAAGTGCTCCACAGTGTGCAAGCAGTCCCACAACTCCGTATTTTAGCTACAAAACCTAGTTTGACATTGCCTTTCCTGCCTCTTTTGTGTCCTGTGACCACAGCAGTGAGGCATAAGGGACTAAGACTCACGGTTTTCCAGACTCTCCTTTGTATTTGTTGCATTCTGATGTTGTTGCAGCTGGTTACTACGTGTGAATCATCCCTCAGAGCTGCTGACACCCTAGAGAGCAAAGGGCTCCAAGGGATTGATGGTCTGGCATGCAGCATCATTGGTCCCTTCTCAACCCTAGACACTGAACGCAGATATTCTTGCCCTGCGTAAATCAGCTCAGCTCTGGCTTTTTTTCCAGAAAGATTGATTTGCAGGGTCTAAGTCCTGGTTGCCACCAGCCATCTTCTGAGTGGCTGCGAGCTGTAGAAGAGGAATCAATGCAGAGTGTAGCAAAGGACAAATCCTTTGCAATACCTTGATGTGCATGTGGCTGACAGTTTTGGTGTTAAATCAGACAGAAGAAAAACTACAAACAAACTAGAGGAAAAAGGACAGCACTTTGCAGGGTGTGTTGAATAACATCAGCAATAGGGTTTATCTGGAAACAGAAGCAGTGTGGAAACATTGGATTTATCTGTGTATTAATATATATATACACACCAACACTTCCCCCTGACAGCACCGGAAAAGTTGTCATTTAAATCCCCTTTTCTTCTCAAATCTTCCCCAATATGTTTATCAACCTCATAACTAGCTCATAAAAGAATTTTAGGATTGAAGAAATTTGTGTAAATAAAGGTTTTTTTTTCATATTCTGTCTTTAATATCTCTCATAATTTCAAGTAGCTTCTCCAACTGTGACTGCAATGTTTGCTGTGAGTGTTCTTTAATTCACTGCCATTGTTATGCTAACTAAACCTTAACAGAAAACAGGATTTTTAGGATGTTGTTGCGACAAAAGCATTAGAACCATAAGAGGAGGAGGGAGTAGTTTCTCTCAAAGTGACCTTGAAGCTGGGAATGCTAAAAATGTCAATGTGGGAAAATTCTATTTCTTATGCCTAGTGTTGCTCATCCTCTGCCTGTTTTGAGAAGTAGAGCTCCTGTGGAGAGATAACACATTCTCACAGGCAGGTGTGAGGATGAACTGAGCCTAACCAAGCCGGTGTCCCCGTGTCTCTGCCTCCCAGTGTTTTTACGGAGGTAATGAAATAAATCTACTCATTACATTTCAGCTGTGGTTTAATGGTTGCCCTTGGTTACTTATATGTGTTGATTCACACAGATGTAGATAATTCATGAGCAACCAGGAAAAAAAAAGGACATTTTAAAACCATCACCTTTCAGGAAAAATATAGGTAGCCCTCTATCCTTATTTCACTGGGCTGTTTATTTATTTGATTTCTGTCTTATTTCTCAGTGACTGATTTTTTTTTTTTAATTACATTGATCCAGGATTATTATTAGATTATTAATATACTTGATCATTTTCAAGCAAGTTGTGAAGAATACTTCTCACCTGACAGTCTCAATAATAACTGGTCCTCCAGCAAGCGCTGAGCAAGATTCCTTCCTTTACTGTAATAAATGTTACTCGGTATTTTCAAATGAAATTTAGGAATGTTACCCAGTTTGCACAACATCTAGTAACTAGGCTTTTTCCCCAGATTTAGTCCCCAAACAACTTTTGCTTTATTTAAGCATGATTTGAATTTAACACCTCTTTGTCAGGTGTTGTGGAGAGGATCTTTCCTGATACCCATTAGTTGAACAATTCCTTTTTTCCTTTAGTGCCCAGATCTTTTGTTCTCCATATGAATTTCTTCTCAGATTTGTTCTGCCCACCTTTTACCTTTCATTTTCTGTCACCTTTGTGATAATAGGTTCTATACTTTGGGCTTAATTTTCCTTGACACAGGGATGGTCAAAAAAGTCAGAGGCCAAGATCAATTTCCTCACCTGAAACTTAAAGTCCTTTCATTTCTCCCCCTTTCGCAGACTGAATTTTCTGTAAGCTCAAGGTCTTGGCTTATTAGAGGAAGAGAGTACCTGATTCTTGTAATATTTCTACTTGCTTACCTGCTAAGAAATTAATCTTATTTTCTCTCTCCTGTGGTTTGGGGTAGTAGGTATGGAAAATTTCTGTGGATAGTGTTTTATGCTTATAAATAATTTTTCTTTTGTTTTTATTCCACATTCACTTTTCAGGGACTGGTTTTACTTCCATGTTTAAAAATATCTTTTCACTTGTTGTGTTCACTCACTTTACTGTTACCAAAATAATTAATCTGATACATCTGTAAACTTTCACTAAGGGTCATTTTATTTTATGAATATTGAAACAAATTAGAAAAGTCATTTGGGAAATTTTCCTACTTCAGAAAAATAAGATTAACTCACTGCTTGAACTCTTTCTCTTTTGGCTCATTGTATCTCCAAAATAGCTTGATATAGGACTTCCAGATGAGTTCATTGGCCTAACCTGTTAGCTTTGGCAACTATTAGTAGTGTTGAGTAGACTCTCTTTTCACTGATAATGGTTAAGCAGTTGTGGTTAAAATGACTTTGTTGATAGAAGAGTTTCCACATACATGAAAGGCTCACGAACAAAGCCATGGGTAGTACAGTGATTGGACTCTCGGTTTTGTGGCGCTATTTAGAAATTCTGGAAATTCTGTAGAAATGTCGAATAATTTGTTTCCATGTGTTGTTTTTGATTATTAGTTTTCAGTCTAGATCGTGAACCTTTATCTTCTAATTTAGAATTCGTGACTATTATCCTAGCTTTAAATTAAGGGCAAGACTGCTTGAGGGTCAGGAAGAAACAAAACAGTTTTTACCACTAGAATTTTACCTTCTTATATTTAAGGTTTTAAAGTGTGACTTCAAAGTGAATTACTTGGCCTTTTCAATATTAAGTGGTTTGAGGAAGAAAAAAATTCAAGGTGTTCCCTTGGCCTTTCCATCTTTATGGCCTCATTATGTTACTGATTTTCGGGCTTTAGAAATTCAAAAAATTCTTACCCTCCTGGAATGTAACACTCTTCAAACTTAAGAGTGTCAAACCATTTGTGCTTTAACTGTAGTGAAAATTTCGTTGAAACAAATTAGGTTGGTGTGGCATGGACTGGTCCCCTTGCCTGAGAGTAGATGGGTATCTCCATGGGTGGCTGTGCCAAGAAGAGGGACAGAAAAATGTATTGTTACCCTTGCTTGCTTGAGAGAGGTGTTTGAAGGCAGAGGATGTATTTTAAGATTGCCATATATGATGGTTCTTATTTCATGTGATTGAATTAAGGTACTAGTAGACATCTAAATAAAAATATTCCGTTACATGGATGCTGATTTTTGAGGGTGCAGGGGTTGGGGAGGATTTTCTACCCTGAAATCTCAGGGGGAGACACTTGCCACCAGATCAGGAGTGAACAGTTCAATATCTTCCACACCCCTTCAGGTTCTTGCTTTTCTATCAAATTGATTTAAATACGTTTTCATCCTTTGGCTTTTGACTATGCCCTGTATTAATTTTAGTGAATGCCAAGTGGCATTCATTGTCACAAGTGAGTGAGAAAGAAAATACGTGTGTGAAAAATGTCTGGTGAGTGAGCAGAGAAAAGAGAGAAGAGAAATTGGTAGAGTCATTTGTCTGGAGAAAATTAGCAAGTCAGCAATGGGTGATACCATCAGCATTAATAGGGAAGTAATTTTAGTACTTCTTAGGACATGGGCCTGCTGAGGTGAGTCCAGAGGGCCATGAGATGATTAGAGGGAGGGTGCACCTCTCCTGTAAGGAAATGCTAAAGGGCTGGGGCTGCTCAGCCTCAGAGGAGGCTTTGGGGTGACCTAATTGCAGCCTTCCAGTGCCTGAAGGGGCCTACAAGAAGTCTGGAGAGGGACTTTTTACAAGAGCAGGCAGTGACAGGAGACAGGACAAGGACAAACTGAAAGAGGGTAGGCTTAGATTAGATATTAGGAAAAATTTCTTTAATATGGGGGTGGTAAGGCACTGAAATGGGTTGCCCAGAGAAACTGTGAATGTCCCATTCCTGGAAGTGTTCAAGGCTCTGAGCAATCTGGTCTAGTGAAAGGTGTTCAGGGTTGGAACTAGATGGTCTTTAGGATCCCTTCCAGTCCAAAACATTCTATGATTTAGTTCCCTAGAAGCAGCATAATAAGAGCTGAAATTATAAAAGTCACATTTAGGATTACTAAGCATATCCAATTTGCACTTTCAAGGAAATAAAGATACTAAGAATTTCCTTGCATTTAAATTGCATATTTTTCTGACTGTTGTGGTTGTGAACAATATCTCAGTGACCAATTCGCAGAGGTTAATCCTTTTAAATTCTGGGTTTGTTTCCCACAGCTGTCAATGCCTTTGGCTTTTGGAAGACTCATATTATCTCTGTTCTTTTATTCAACTGTGAGGAAGTGAGAGAAGTGGTTGGGGTATTGTCGTGTTGATCTCCCACTACCTTGTCTCAGGGGCAGAGATTTTTGCTGCCCTCAGTGTTTGCAAATGCATGGCTCTGAACTCGCAGTTGGTGTTGTAGTTTTCTTGGAGAAAATGGCTGTGTGTTTTATGCACGTATATTACAAATTTTTAAGAAGAACTTAAGCTGGACTGTAGTTTGACTGTTACCATTAAACCTGTGATTAAAAAAAAAAAATCAAGCAAGTTAGGATACAGTTGTCCTCTCTGCAAAATGTCAATGAGATCAAACGTTCAAACAGAGTAATCATAATGACAAGTTTTTTTGGCTGTGAAGCATAGAATCAGGCTGGAAATTCTGTGGAAATGTCAAATAATTTGACTGGAAAAGACCCTAAGATCATTAACTATGTCTTATGAAATACAGGTATCTTGGACTAATTTGTTGCCACCAGTCAAGAGTGGATGTGAACCTGCATTAGAACCAAGTACTGGGCTGCAGGAATGTTTTATCTCTGAAACTGCTGGTACTGATCCGGCTGGAGGTGTTGGACTGGATGGATGCCTCATCTTTATAATATGGCTGTTGCTATTTCCTGTGTTTTTCTGACTTCATTTGCAGTAGAATTAAGATAACAATGAGCCCTTTTGAAAAATCTGATTTTATTTAAAGCATGTGCATGTTTCAGTAAAATCGAAGTAATTTGCAAATGCCTCTCAACTTACAAGCCTTTAGAATACATGATACCTGGTAACAATGAACATAAACCTGCAAAAGACTTGGCTGAAAACAGTTTTAAGTGCTCTTTGTTATTACTAAGCATTTAAGGTTGTTAAAATTTTCTTAGTGAACTCTTTGCAAAGATACCAATAATTTGGAGTTTTGTTTGGTAGTGGTGGTGTCTGTAATTTCTTTGTTATTGATGGAAATAATTAGGCTGACCATCAAAGGTTTTAACAGGTGCCGTAATTTAAGCATTTGTGTCATTTCTAGCTGACTAGATGGTAGAATAAGGTGGCTGTGTGTGTGTCAGCTTGTTGCAGTGCACGCTGGTGCTTACCAAAGAGGCTGTAGGAAGTGGAGTTTCCTCAGGAGCATGGACACCACATGGGCACATGCAGCTGGACAATGTCCTCTTTGTGTCAGGACTGCTTCACACCTCGGACAGGAGCTATAGAAAACTCTCTTTCTCCTCTGATTTTCATCGTGGTTGCAATTTCTGCGATTTTATATAGATTTAGCTCAGCTGACTTTTCTCAAATGTTTGGACTTCTTACTAGAAACATGATGCATTCAAAAGCTCATGGCATAAAGTCAGGACTTCAGATAAACTGAGTGTCTTCAGACGTCGCTCTACAGCTCCTGGATAGGTGTCATTTCATAAGGGCACTGCTTGCATATTAAACAGCTTTGTGTTTTTAACCTCTGAAAGAAATTGCTCTTTTCCAAGTGGTTGTAATAATACAAGAAGTAATAATACAACAGTGAATACTGCTGGCCATGATAAATCCATTTTCGTAAACACATATTTAATTTTAAATTATAGCATATATATTTGAATATTTTACTGCTGCTGGTCCTGGAGAGAGATTTGAAGTTATGTTATTTTAATCTTTTTCTATAAAAGCATTGATGGTGGAGCAGCATTAAGACAAGGTTTTTTGGGCAAGGATTTTTCAGGCAGTGATGGGCAAGAACAGCTCTGAAAATAGTTCAATCATATTGATGTGAAAGGTGCCAGTCAAGAATGGAGACTTGGCACCAATACACTTATGGTGGGCTCTGAAGAGTAAAACAAAGTGCTTTGCTGCCCACAAAGCTGCAGAAGCTCTGGGTAGGACTTGGACACCGACTGGCCACAGTCTGAGCACTGTGCAGGTACCTGCAGGTTGGCCCTACAACTGCTCCCAGGCCTCTGTCACATAGGAAGAACTAATGACATAGGAGAATTTATCAAATTTCTTTCTACTTAAATAACAGGTCATTTATTCAAGCTTCTGGAAGGTAAGTTCATGCTGAGCGACCTTGCTTAATTTTTTTCATTGTGAATAGTGCCATTGCTTCAGCGAAGGCCTGTTTCAAAACGAGAGCTGTTTAAAGGTCAAACATAGTTTATGGCATCATTATTCACTTCATGTGCTCGTTCTTTGGGAAGTGCATTCAGACACCTGATTGTTGCAAAAATATTTTTGCAAGGCAAAAGCTCTTTTTCTGCGTGCTAGAAATGTTACTTTGGAATTCAAGTAAAATATGCTATTTTACTAAGCCTGCAGAGTGATGTGTTAAAAAACAGATAAGATTAATATTTTTTGTATACTTAGATTTGATAAAGCCCGTTTTCCTTTGGGAGGTACCTTTCTTGGCCTCCTGCCCCTATTTCTCAAACAAAAGTCTTTAGCTACACATAGCGTACTAGCTTAAGCACACTTTAAAAATGGTAATTTCAGAGCCCTGTATAGCCAAAATAACTCTGTTCCGGAACGACTCACAGCATGGTCTTTAAAACAGAACACCCAGCCACCAAACTGTTCTGTGTCACCTCAAAACATCTGCTGGAAAACAAGGCTATAATAGATACATTGTTCTCAGACCCTTTTTTCTTTTTTTGTTAAGTCCTATTAAGTAGCCAGTATTTCATTTCAGTAGAATAGGGCCCTTTTCTCTTGAAGTAGGAAAAACTTCCCTTCTACAAGGATAATTCTGTATGTGTGCGTGCCAGTTCTTTCTTTTACATCTTTTCTTTTAGCATTTCCAATTAAGAGCTATTCTAACTCAGATAGTGGCTGTTTACTCCTCTTAGCTGTTTCCTACCGTGCCTATGGCTCTCTCCTCCATTCCCATTCCCCCGTTGTACCACTGCTGTTGCCTCACTGCCTCAAAAAGGGCAGTGTTCACAGGGTGGCTGTGGTGCATTTTCCCTTTGCTCTTTGCTAAATGCCTGCTGCTCTTTGGGTTGTGTGCTGCATCCACAGCCCTCAAAACAAGTAACTTGCATTTTTCTTACAAACATAACCTCTTTTGTGGCCCGTGGGACAGCACTGTCCTATGGAGGAGATGTCCAGATCAATTGGGTATTTACGCTACAGCACTGACTTCCATCCATGATTCCCCTTCCCTCTTTCATCAAAAGTAGTGTGTGAAATGAGATGGAGTATGCTTAATATACAAGGAAGATTTGTAGTTGCTTTTAGGTCTACAGGTCTAGAAATTTAGAAGACAAAAACAGCAACTAAAGGTAGCTTTGGGATTCAGAGAGCTCATAACCCAAGAGGACCCTTGGAGGTAGTCAGCTGAGAAGGAATCTCCTGAGGCCTTTCTTTTTATTCATCCTTTGATCAAGAGTGCTTGCCTCTGAAATGGCAAAGTTTAAAGACTGTCTACAAAAGCGTGTGCTATGAGCCAGCCCCTGAGAAACGACTGTATCTGTAGGCAAACTGGAAACAACACTTCCGCTGCCAGATGAACTTTCAGACGGTTACATTTTGATCACAGTGGGGAAAGGAAAAAGGAACACTGAGTTATGAAAAACACTTTTATTAAAATAATAATAAAAAATCTATTTCAAGTTAATTGCATTCCATTTAAAGTATAGCCCACGATACTGACCTACCAGTCAGGTTTAAAGTAAATAACAAGCAAAATAACTTGTTGTAATTTGATGAATAATAGTTTCATTTTAATTCATATCATCATGTCAACTCTTCCCATTTCAAAACAACTGGTTACTGACTTCTTAAGTTTAGATGTGGGGATCTTTCAAACATGTAATGAAATAAAAGCACTTCATAAGGAAGGCAACACATTAATCTAATCGTAACTGTGGTATGGAAAATGTTAAGATTCTTAAAACCTTGTTTTGTATTTAATCATGAGATTTGTGTGTGAAAATATATATTGCAGGCCTGCCATTGTAGTACATAAAATACTGATGGTTCTTATGAGTTTTGATGAATTTGGGGATGAACAAAAGAACACACAAAACAGCATAAGATGCTGCAGTTAGGTATTCCTTGACTGTTGGTCTTTCACAATTTTTCAAGAATTTGATCCTCACAGAGTTGCGTATCCTTGTAGGAGTACCAGACTCTCCAAAAGACTTGGGAACCTGATTGTGTGCATTGCCAGGCAGTCCACTGGCATAAATTGATGTTTTCTTGTGCTTTCTTTCACAATAGCTATAGTGGTATTCGTAGCAAAAGATGACTTTACTTTATATCCAACTTTTGTCTGATATGTGGACTTGGCTGAGATTTTCTTTTCCAATCCAGGCTTTCCAATAAAACAACAGTAGGATAAACCTAATGTTTTTTGTCTCCACCTTTATTTTGTATACCTACAAAGTTTTATAGAGTGGAACTGGAGCTGTGGCACCAAACAATGTGCAAGATTTCAGAGGCACCTGTAGTCACTTGAACTGCATTTTCTTTGTGCTTACAGCTTCTGTTGACAACAAATACTCTTTGTAAGGGCAGCATTAATCTTTTCCTGGTATTCGGTACTGTGCCTAAATATGTGAATTTCTTCACTAGTTCCTTTGTAACTGATTCTTCCCGTGAAGAATGCAGGCATGGACCTGGTCTCATACCTGGCTCAGCAGGATGTCATTTTTAGATGCTGAAGTTTCCCTCCTGGCTCTGTTTGGTGATGGATGATACCAACCATATGTGGTCACTTGAGGTTCATGACTTAGTGCTTTGCTCTTCTCCTGGCTATCCTGCTGTGAAGGAGAGAGGAGGAAGGGAAAGAGAAAGTCTTTATCCTGGGACCACCCCTGGGATGGGCCCCACTGTTATTTCTTGGTCCCCTACTCATGACAGTTGTGGGAAGGGCATGGGAGTCTGTGTAGTGTCTCTGTAGGTTTGCTGACTGGTAGGATTACTTTCTCTCATTTACTTCCATTTTAGGGGAGAATCTCCCCCTTGGACTTGTGGTGGAGTCTTTTTATGATCCTTCCTCTTCACGCACTGCTGCCTGAGTGATCTCTACACCTTGATGCCTTGGGAATGGCCTCGTTCTCCATTTTCCTTCTCTAAGACAGGGTGAAATCACTTCAGTTACCAATCCTCATCACACTGAACAACGAAAATTGCCTTTCAGTGAATACACTTAAAGGTCTCTTAACTTTTCTATTGTCATTGTAGAAAAAGTAGATATGTATATATGAACAGCATCAAAATGTGGCATATTAACTAAATTATAGAGACATTTGTCCTTAATATCTTACTGTGAAAATTTCCAAAGAATGCAGTCTAGATCTCATAGTTTCTGTAGCCAGAGTTGCACTTATTTTCTTAGCACTGTTTTTGTTCCCAAAATGTGTGTTTATTAGAAATAGGTTAACAGAAAGCAAGGTCATCTTGTGCCAAAGGATTCTTCTAAATGTGATATGTTTTTGCTTCAGGAACTTTAGCTGTACAAATATTTCTGTGGGTTTGGGAAGGGAACTAGTTGTTTCCTTTGAGGTATCACTACAAGTATTTTGGGGCTAAATCCTTGTCTCTACTGGGACACTGGAGCCTGGCTTGGATACAGGTGAGCTTGGCACTTGAAGCCCAGATCCTGACCAGATAGAGACTGCACATAGGGAGCCTATGCCAGGAGAATAGCAGAACAAATTACTAATGACACCTAAAGGAAGAAAAACAATTTGGAAAACATCACTGTCTGATTTACTGTTCATGATTTGACTACCACAATTATAAAATACCAGATTTCATGACATTTTCACTGACTGTTTGACTAAGCAGGATCCTATCCTACAGTATAGAGACTGTGCTTTTGATTATCGATATTAAAGTTGAGAGGGAGAGATAAGAAAAAGAAAATTAATTCTAACTAATAAGTGAGAGGTATTATAATTAAAAACCCCCTCCAACTGGCTCTGCTAGAAGTGACCTCTTTTAGGTTCACCTGTTTTCACACTGGGCCCGGAGCAGGCACAGATTCAGCTTTTCCACTGAGGAGTATGGTACCATTCTCCTCCCTGAGAGCAGTGGGCTGTTCCTTTCCTGTGCAGTGCTGTTCCTTGTCCTGTGCAAGGCAAGGCTGACAGACAGATGCCTCCCCTGGGAAGAAGTGTGGTCTGCAGAAACATCAGAAAGCTGGTGATGTGGTCAGTGAAGACTTGTACAAACAATTTCCCTGTAAGAATTTCAGAACAGTCCCACAGCATAATGTGGGTTTTTTCCTCCCTATTCTCCTTCAAACTATCTCTTATCTCTCAAATGATGAAGGTGATTTCCAGCCTGACAGAGATATAAAACCCACAGAAGGTAGATTTATATAGTTCCCTTCCCTGTGTTGTAGTGTTTATCTTCACATTGTTTGCTTTCAAAGGGCTCATCAAAGCATGGTTACAGTGAGGGAAGGCTGGCTAGCCAAAGACAAAAAATACCCTCAATACTGCAGCTTGTCAGACTATGACATTTAGGAGTAGGTCATCCTAAATGACATCCTACTTCCTTGTGAGTTACCAATTCAAACCATATCTGAATGGGGCCCATGGCCGATTAGTTATCTATGGGAAGGGACTCATGTTCCAGTTTAAGGGCGAATTTGCATCCCAGCTGGAGCTCAGCGGTTTAGCTGTCAACAATCCCAGGAAAATGAAGCAAAAGGCATCCTCCAAGATGACTGGAACATACTGGTAAGGGAATCTGAAGAAAAAATTGCACCAGCTGTGTTTCACTTCATTGACATCTAAAAAGAGAGGGTTTATTTCAGTGCTAGCAAAACTGGCAATACAATTAGAGCTTGTGTAATAGCAAAGCTACACAAAAAAAGTGTGCTTGCCTGTGAAACATTCTGTGTCATAATCCATCATCTCTCCCTCATTTTTTTATGTTTTGTGACCCGATCTGAGAGTCTTTGTTACAGACTAATAACAGAGAACATGCTGCATAAGAGAATGAACAAACCAAGCAGGAAGACACTGATCACAAGGGATTTATAGATGGAAGAAAATGTTGATCTTGTTCAATCTATTTCATATGATGCGTATTGTGGTCTAGAAAAAGTGTACAAACATAGATATTGGCACTTGAAACATAAAATATATATGTGTTATTTATGGTCTAAAAAGACTTTTGAGAGCATATATCAGAATGAATGTAATAAACATTTCAGAAGAGAGTTCCCATTGTCATTTGGCAACTTATACAAGGTGTAGCAATTATTCTCCTGATTTAGAGATGCAGAAAGAACCCAGGGAGGTTTGCCATTGTAGCTGAATGTACAAATGGTCCTAGGTCATTTCAGGGAGTAAATTAAACAGCTCAATTAAGCCTAACACACAAAAAATTATTCGAGCTGACCTGTGTAGTTTTACTCCCCAAAATGAAATAGGAACAATCCTATTATTTGTTAAAACTGTATTTTCAGTAGGATTTGAAAGCCTTTGAAGGTCTCTATGCAGAGAGAAGATATATATTTATTTGGGGAGGTAGAAGAAGCTGGGGGAACAGTTTTAGCTGTAGGAAGCACCATGGAGAACTGTATTCCTATCAGGCCATTGCTATTAAAACCAAATCAAAACCTCCCAGAAATTACTGAAAGAATCCAAACCAATTATTGTCAAGGAAAGTTACATACCCCTTCTGGGACTTCATTTTCATCCATTAATTTTCATCCATTGATTTTCATGATACATGCATAATACCGGTTAAGAATTCGGAACAGTAAATGATAGTTATATTACATGTCTATGATAAGGTACTAAAATCAATTTTCTGTAAAAGCATTACGTCTATGATCTACCCCTTTTATATTGCCAGAAATAGGAAGGCACACATGAGATGGGGAGGCTGAAAGAAGACCTGGAATGGATAGTTCTGAGGCTTTTGGGCATATGAGTCTGGTTTCACAGGATAAAGATCACTCCTCCATTACCAAATCAAACAAGTCAACCTATGCGATTATGAGGAGGAGCTGGAATAATATAACATTTTAGGAATGTAAAATTTAGTCCTGCTTGGTTTATATAAGGCAAAAGACATGAGCAGATAAAGGGAAAGATACAAAGTTTATAATCAGAATTTAAAATTCTAGTGGCAATTGAACTACCTAATGGTTTATAATTGTAGAAAAAAAAAGGATGCATTGGTGGATTCAATATGCAGATTTTTGTATGCCGTTGAAGGATGGTATATGTTGCAATGACATGTGACCATATTAAGGAGCAGAACATATCTGAATGTTGCTGAAAACAACTGTGACTGCTGCACAGAACAGGGTTACTAAGCCACTTCCAAATAAAACAGAAGTGGGTCAATTCATCTACTGATTGTAGATGTAAGAAATATTAACATCTTCTCTGATCTCTGAAGCTACATAGAATTCACTGACACTGTGGCTAACTTTTCTGTACCACTAGAACACTGGCCAGGCTTGGCTTTCTCTGAGCCAGAGCCATCTGTCAGCAACGAGTCACAACTAATGAATGATCCAAACAAAGGGAGTGGGTGTCTCCACTGTCAGTAAATAAGGGACATGACATTGCTCCAACCCAACAACTTTTACTTCAGATCTGAAGAATGCAGTTGTGGTAGTTTTGAAGTAAGTTCCCATGTACCCGCTTTTACCTCCTGAACCTCACAGGATTGCTCTAGTCAACACACTGAACTAACCATTAAGCAATTCCATTTTGGAGTATATCATTCAAGTGGAAAGAGAAATGCTGCCCTTTGTTTAGCTCTAGTCCTGGAGCCGTGCATGCACAGCTGTGTTGGCTCTGTAACTGTGACTGATAGCAGTGTTCCCGTTCTCTGTAGAACCTATGGGTTTAGGAAAAAACCTGCTGTTTTACATTCCATTCAGATTGATGTAAACACCATCAATCAATAGCAAAATTTACTTCTAGCCTAAGAAAGATTTCTATCTGATTTGCATCAGAGAGCATCATACAAATAAGGGTATTTCAATGAAGTGCTGGTCTCCAGAAGCTTCTTTCCTTTATTCCGATTGTTTCATTTTTTTATTGTTACTTTTTTAGTGTCTAATTCTGAAAAACCAGAATTTTCACTAAATTCACAAAATCTCCATTAATTAAGTCACAAAATCTCCACCTAAACATTCTAAAACCTTCAAATTAAAACAGGAAAGCAAGTGAAGGGCTGTAATTTCAAAATGTGAATGTATTCTGAAGTATGTGCAACTGTTTGTAAGGTCTGTCCATACTTCCTGAAAGATCGATTGTCAATTTTCCACAGCTGAAGACCAGACTGCTAATTTGCTAATTTTCTTCCTGACAACAGATACAGCACTTCACACTCAGCCTTGTGCTGTCTTTACTTACCTAAATGGGAAGGTAGATCCCAATGAAGGATTGCCTGTCCTGAGATGTGGAAGCTGAAGCTGCTGTGCCAGAAGCCAGCACTGCTGTTGATGCTGCCTCACCAGCTGGCCCTGTCAGAGCTTTATCAAGAGAAGGGGCTAGAAAAGTTCCAAACCTCACTGGTCTTCCATGCAGCCACCTAAAATATTTTTTAGCAACATGAATGCTGCAATTTTACTTAAAAGACTCACTGAGCCGGGCATAACCCCTCCTTTAAGCACAGGCCTTTGAGGGTCCTTTGAAGATACGAAAGGCACTGTGACAGCCATAAATTGACCAAGCTTACCAAAGAGAGAGCTTATTTTTAACATTGTTTGCCTCTAGATTAACCAGAGGCTTCTTGTACAACCTTCCATATTCCTAAATCCACAGAGGTACTTGGGAAAAAGGGTCATGTAACAAAAACTAGCATGCCACAATTCAGGTTGTGTTAGCAAGGAAGAAGCATGAGGTAAGCACACTGTTACAGGGACAGAGCAGTACGTGCATAACTTAAAGGTAACAGAGAGCTTCAGGACTATTACAGTTGGAGATGAAGGAAAAGAATGCTTGAAGTACAAAAATTGTATTTATTTATTTTTTTTTAAAAAAACCCAACCCCCAAACCTATCAGTGCCTGCTCACACAGCAGACCTGAAGATCCAGTTATAAAGCTGGGCACAAAAGAAACCTGTCTCCAGAGGCACTGTAAAGACAGAAAACAGATTTTTGAATGTAGCCACCAAAGTAAATTCTTCTATCTTTACACAGTTTACTGCAAAAGCAAATTCTGTAAGCTGGGATTTAGGAGTGCTTCTCGTTCAAGTGAGCAGTGCCAAGACCTGGACAAAAACCAATCTGCAGATTTTTCATAAGCTGGTTGTCAGCCGCAAGGTTAAAACTCTTTGCACAGGAAGCACAGTTGAGGAGGGATTATTTCAAGAGCCTGGAACAAACTCCCACAAGAAGCAATAAACACTTTAAATGTAATTTTCTTTTCCTGACATACTTTGACCTTGTTTTTGCTAACAAACAGAGTGTATGTATATATATATATATACATATATATATATATAGAGGGAATTGGAATAACAAACTGCATTTGATAGTGAGTCTTTGCTTACTGAAATCTGGGACAGTGCTCATGCAACAACAACAATGAACACCATAGTAAATATATTTATTGACTTGGTAAAATTAGAAATTTATAGCAGTATTGTGGACTAGCTTACAACACTTAGATAATTAAATAACATTATTACTTTTTGATAACATGGTCTAGATTATACGTATTTTTCTTGTGATACTTTTAAGGAATAGATCAACTGCATTTCTTGTACAGATATTCTGAAAAACAATCTAGTTGGGGAAAGGGTATTGTGTTTAGTGCAAAACTAACATTCAACATTGAAAAACAGTGCAAAAAGCACTACTGAAAAATTTACAGTAAGCCAGTAATTCTCACAGTTTGCTAATAAACCCACAAAAAATGTTTTCAGTTTTTGAGTGTGTTAGGCCTCGTTTTGAAGTCGTATTATTGCTTCACCAGTAGCAGTGCTGTTTCCAGAGAGGAAGTTTCTAAAGGCAGAGACCTCCATCTATAAAAAAGAATTTTGCTATGTTCTCTCAATTCCTGTACGCATTCTCCAGAGATATCATTACTGGATTCTTTAAACTACTAAACTGCCCCTGCCTAATGGAATTGTTAAAAACTGTATTTTAAGTATGTGCTTATAAAACAGTTAAGAGCTGTTTTGTGAGTATGACTTGGGTTCTTCCCAAACATAACAGTCAGAGCAGTTACAATAAAAAGTACAGAAGAAAATTATTAAAGATTTCAGTTTTACGGTTTGAAACTGACTGTGTTGGCAAGCAATTTTCTCTTAACCTTAAGAGAAAAGCTAAATTACTGTACCAGAAACTTGTACTGAAGGTATCATCCAGTACATCTTTCAACTATAATGCAAAGACTGGACAAATCAAATAATGACTTAGGTAAAATAAAAGGGTAAGAACTAGAAGGAGTTCTCTTGCACTAAGGCTGTTTGCCTGTGGCCCTGAAAGGCAGTTCTGTTCTTTTGAACTTTGTTAAATAAAGATATTTTGGCTTTCAAGAGGAACATAACTCCTAAAGACAGACTTGACCTTTTCTTAAAGCTGTTAAGAAACAGGGCTTAAAAACTGCCCTGTTTACTGTATCAGAAACTTACATATAAGAACTTGAAAATGCCATACTTTTCAGCCAATTCTGTCATACACCATAGCCAATACTGCAATTAAAATAGAATAATAGTGAAACTGACCCTCACCAAAAACACAGCAGGTTTTAAGTTTTATTACTGAAATGCTGATATACACGGCATTAATTACAGATTTTTTTTTTTAAAGTTATCATATTAATGAAATGGGTTTAAGTTTTAATATAAGGACAAAATTAAAGATATGAAGATATCTGAATGTTGTAACAATTCTCTGTTGTCATGTTGCCATCCAGGTAATGGTGTTTCAGTCTTATTTCTGGCCAAGCTGGGACAGCTAAATGTGAAGAGACAAAAAGTCATTAGACTGCTAATCTTATTCTTTCAGTCAAACTAATACCCAGTTCATACAGCAAATATTTCTGTCCTATAAACTTTGTTTGTCTGTGAGAATCAAGTCTGACGGTAATAGAATATTTAATGCATACCCTCAGAGGACAGGACCTGAGCTTCAAATCTTCACATTTGAATGTATCTCATGAAGTAAAGGTACAGTGTACACAGTCAAGACAAAAAAAAAGTTAATTAAGCCGAATGAGGAATTAAAAGCTAGCAAGTACCATTCATCTCCTTGAAGTGCAACAAGAATTAATTTAGTTCTTTAAAATGTAGTTTTGAATAACCACTTATTCCCATCTTACTAAAAAAAAGCATAGGTGGTGACAGCTACTGGAGGGCTGCTATTTGCTGACCACCATGAGTAATTTTTATTTTGTATTTGTATTGGAATGAAGCACAGAGAAGTAATGATGTTTTTAACAGCACTAAAAGACAGATTTTAGTATAGGTATGGACATCAAGCTTCCACTAGGCCTGTACTTCTATATCTGTATATCTACAGATATTTATAAACCAGGACAAAGGTTTAAAGATCTTGTAACTTGGAAAAGTTGCAAGAATACTCTGGAAAGACATGCTGTTTGTGAAAGTTCCAAGAACTGACTCAATATTTTTCAGCAGAATTTATGTAAAGGCAATTATTATGAACTTGTTCATCTGTCTTACCTGTGAACTCACATTGATAAGAGGCCTTCAAGAGCTAATTACAAATAATGACTTCAAAACCCCACTTCAAGCAAATGAAAATAGGTGACAAGAACATGTATTAATCTTTCACAGATTAATTTGGGTTTTTTCGGTAAAAATCCATGGAGATGTAGAGTTATATAAATCAATTTACAGATAAAGAAGTAATAAATATTATAGAGATTATCAAAGTTATCTACCTGTTTTATAAACTGTGTAGCATTAAAAAGTTCACTGCAGCCATAAAGGACATGTTTGCCTTGTTTACCCTACAAAAGAAAAGTCCATAAGAAATCAATTGTTTAACAGAGTAGCAAAAGATTAACAAGTGGTACTTTTTTAAGCATCTATAGAAGGAAATTCAGGGATATACTTAATTCTTTTGCACAAAACAGTAAGCTAGCCTCCTCTTGGAGGCTCCCTATGGCTTGCAATTTTGATAACACATTTCCAGCATGTTGAATTGAACTTGGACAATACTTATTTTAAGGCACAATCTACCTTAATGACATTATAAATATTTGCTTTTTGACATTGTGAGATAGTCCATTCTAGCACAGAACTACAAATACTTGGATTTGAGGGTTCCTCTTAATTCTTCTACAAAAAAAAACAAAAAAAAAAACCCCGAATGTCAAAGCTGAATGTACATTGCTTCTTTAGAAAGTTTTAAAATACTTTCTCTGTGGTTTCAGAGGCAAACTGGCAAAATGGATAGTGCTTAGAAAAACAAAGCAGTGAATAAAATCTCTGTGGTATCTGCTTGCATGAACAGAGCTGTTGATTTTTCTCTTTTTTATTCTGGAAGATGACTGATTGAATTTGAGAATAATTAATAAGCTACATCTGTGGAAACAATAGATGCCGGAAGTCTACCACATGGAAAAGCAAATTTTGTTGGATAAGACTGTAAGTGTCACCTGGGAGAGGCACACAGGTTTCCAGGTGGTGGGAGGGAGAATGAACGTTTTCATTAACCTTCCTTGTTTTTTCAAGAGCAAAGGGCTAGGTGGAATAAAAGTGAGGGAATCTTCCCCCTTGGCAGGTCATCTCCCACTGCTCAAGACACAGTCTGAGTGGAGAAACGTACAGCACCCTTCAGCTGCATGACAACTGTGATGAAAAACCTCTGTTCACAGGTTCCAGAAGAAGAAAGAGTATGTTCAACTTCTGACTCTCCATAAGATCTAACATTACCATTTCTATAGTTTTCAGTTCCTTCTGTTCTCTCCATCTGTTTATCAAATGACCTCCTGTTTGCCCTCTTATTCCTCTGAAACTTCAGCTTCCTGCCACTTTATATGAAGTGCTGAGTGTTTAACTTGTCATCGCACAAGTGCCCTGTATATACACATACACAGCAAACCTCAGCTCTGTCAGCATGCAGCTGCTAGCAGAGAAGCGAACTAACCTCTGGGGAATTCAAAGATTTTTTTAGTAGGAAGTAACAAATACTCATGCTGCTGGACATCTTTGGATTGATACAGTACCTAGTGGCTTTGGATAGACCAAGCAGCAAGCTAAAAGTTTGACAAAGTACTCTGCCACAGGCAGATGCCTCACTGAATTAGTTATTGAGGATAGTGATGAGCACTAAGCCAAATCTAAATGATTTCTTTAATTTACATTCCTCTTCCTATCCTTTCCCCTATCCAGCTCTGTTCCACAATGGCTGCCTGTTACAGGGAGAAACTCAGCACACATGTGCTGACTTTGCATTCTTCAAGATTTACCTGGACATAAAACTCTCATGTGCTTTGTAGAGTAAGTGATTTTCAATGATTAATGCTCCATATTTATTCTTTTGTGTGAAAAGCCTCAATCCAGTCTACCAGAGTATAGGACAACAGTACCATGAACAAGGTTAAGATCAAGAAGAAAGAATGGTAGGCTGCTGCTGTTAAATAATTTATTACCTTCTTCAGAATTTTGCTAAGATTACTCTTGCATTTTTTTAAATTCCTGCAAAGTGCTTAAATGCCACTCCTGCCTTCCAGGAGCTGTAATGATGTAGTTATTTTTCTCCATCCACTGATTTTTGGTATACATATGTGCAGCTACTCTGGCCATTTGGAACCAGAGAAATTAAATCTGTTACACCAGCATTACATGGTTGGTTGCATATTTTCTTCCTTGTGCATATGACACGTTGTATGATTTCCACACAGAATCAAATGATGCAGTTTAAAAAGAATGAGCTTCTAATAACTCAGTAGTGAAAACTTCTAAATGTGGATAAGTAAAAAATGCTTAGATATTGATGCCAATCTGATATTTGATTTAACAGATAGCATAGTATTTGCATTATGTTAGCTTCTGAAACAACACACTTTATGCTCAAGTAAGATTGTCATACAATAAAATGCTGTTATCTGCAGGTCTGAGTTTGAACTGACTCCATATTGCGAAGTTGAATACGAAAAAGCACTGGGGTATCTCTTTGCAAGATTTATGAAAACTAGAGAATTCTGAGCAGTTCCTTACTTTCAAGGTTATGATATGCTACAGCTGCTTTATTTAACACCAGCACATGAAAACTACTAACAGGACTCTAAAACAGGTTAATTCAGTTTGCTGCATCTGCTGACAGTTTTCAACCATGCTGGTGTGTATGAACACAAAATAAGAGAATGCAGTTTATTCACTCGATGACAAAGAGCAACATGAGCATAATACCAGAAACAGTAAGTCTTTGTTTGTCTGAATTAATAATCCACAATTCCTACTGATTTCTTACATTCCTTTTTTCCCAGACTCTGTATAGAATATGGATGTTAAGGCTAATTGCATAGACTTTATCTTCTAAATACTAAATATTACAGAAAACATGCTCTAACTGGTAAGTTAAGGACTAATCAGTAAGCTAAGGACTACAACTGACAGGAGTACACATACCTTTATGTAGTCAATAAGATTTTGATATTCAATATAGTTGCCTCCTCCAACTACAAACACTATGGCCTAAAAGGCAACAGACACTATTAGAGTATGCATTCAAGTTCTTAAATTTCAGTAGTGATATATCAGGTTGTTAAATCTACAACAAAAATCATCACAATCATACTGCAAAGTCTCATAAGAACTGGATACAGAACCACTGCTTCCTATCTGAAAGAAGGTATTCGAAGTTTTGGTAGGATGCAGAACAGGAAGCTGAGAGCTTTTAACATGTTACTCTCTTCTATTAATATATATTTGATACATATACAGTTTCAGCATGTTCCTTTTTTTGTCCAGAGATGTCTCCAGTGACCACAGGAAGAGTTAAAATATTTCCATGGATGTTTAAGAATTCATTTGGGCCATAAATAAAGTACTTCTGTCATAAAGAAATACACTTCTTCATTATTTTTTCCCTTCCCACCTACTACTGGTAATAATTTATAATATTACAGATAAAGGCCATCA
The DNA here is from genome assembly GCA_013397055.1 of Pachycephala philippinensis. Classification (NCBI taxonomy): domain Eukaryota; kingdom Metazoa; phylum Chordata; class Aves; order Passeriformes; genus Pachycephala; species Pachycephala philippinensis. The sequence continues at coordinate 508,374 of VWZT01001048.1, forward strand.
GTATTTTATGGGCTGTGTTTAAAAGAGAACAATTCATTACTAGAAAAAGGAGACCTATTAGTTGCATTATTGTTGTTAACATTCATTGCCCAAAGTTGTTTGACCATACTATATGACTTTTATATAGACTTAATGTTACTACTGACATTTTTGGTACAATCATCTGTAGCCATATATATATATGATACCATATGGTATTTCTTTTGTTTCTTTTGTTATAATTAGAACATTTCATGAGAAATCTGAGACATTTGTATATTGCCAAGGCAAATATTCTGCTTATGAAACTTGGCAGTAAGATCAGATAAGACTTTTACTATTTGTAAATATTTACGTAGGAAAATACTGAAAGTTACAGGCATTTGTATGAAATGGTAATATTCATTATTTTGCTTTTAGCCTTTAATTGCAGAGACTCTTTAAAATAGTCATTTACATCAGTGGTCAACATTGTAGTTTAAGGCTGGACAAAGGATTAAATCTACAGAGCATTCTGAAAATCTGGTCTAAAAATGGGGGGTTTAAATTGCTCACTCAATTATGATATTCGTAAATCCCTGTAATTACCTTCAGAAGAATTTTCTACATTTTTTTCTCCAGTATTAATGCTTACATAGTCCTTTGAAGATGAAAAGCTTCAGAATAACCGCTAATTACAATTAATACTAGATATAATTAGTCTAAGTGCTTTTTTGCAAATAAGACCTCTCATTTTCTTAATCATGATCATCAAATATGACTGTACTTCAGGATTTATTTATTTTTAACACACGAACATTGAAAAATAATTTCTACATGACTTACCTCCTGGAATGGATTTTTATTTCTTGGAACTGAGCTATAAAAAGAAACAAAAACCAACACAAATTTCATTACACATTAATAGAAATGTGCAAAATAAGCATAATGTACTCATCATATTTATGGACTACTATATAATATTAGACAAAAATATAAAATAGAATAATAACTGCCTTTCTGCATTCATCCTCCAAGTATTTCATTTAAATGACAACAGTTCTTCCATAGTTTAAAAGCTCTAACTATAGTGCTGTTACCTGGGAGCAAATACGAGTAAAAACTGTCACCAGCATTAGCACAATTCCTGGCACTTAGAAATCCTGCCTCCTGGAATCTCACCTAGGTAAGCCAGTCAGTTTGCAGTGCCTGCAGACATGCTCACGGATGCTTCCAAATCTCAAAAACTACTATAGACAGCAGGTATGTAGGACTAGAATGATTAAGGGAAGAAGAGGGAAATTACAACTTTGGGTGGTACAGACTCTTCTGCATCTGAATACACAGGCAGGTAGCAGGGAGAGGGGGAGAAACCTCTTTTCCTGCATCACCTTGCAGCTTCAGAGGGAAGGGGAAAGCGAAGAAAAAGCTGTGAAGGGTCTGTCTGCTCTCCTGCCCTTTGCTCACACACTAGCACTGCCCACCTGCCCTGTACTGGCCTGCAGCCCCAGGTAGTCAAATACATCTTATGTTCTAATATAGATTAAAAACAGCATTTTCCCCTCCAACTCACCTTTTCCCCTATTTCAAGACCTTTTCTCTGAGTGACCAAGACCAACTGACTCAACAGAGGTTACAGTGTATCAGAAAAATACGTTTTAAAAGGGAATGGCTATCTCTAACGTGTTGCTTTGTCTGTCAGGAATACTTTCCATAAGTAGAACTGCTACCTCAATTCTCACATCTTTTGAGTATGACATGACAAATCCACATACATTTTGGGTCATCCTTTCAGAGGACAAGGCCAGTTTATACTTGAGGTAGGCTTTACGCAGGACAGAAAGACACTGTTTTGCTAAGACTGAAGTACAGCAATGCAGTTCCTACTCTATTTAAAGCATAGTAAGTAGAAATGCCAGTATTTCTTAAAATGGGAGTAGATTAGAAAATAAAATTAGTCACTTTTTAATTATATCCATTAATTATACTATTTGATATCACTATTTTGTCAAGATAACTAACCTATGTTTTTATTGTCTACATAATATTTGAAGGGAGAATTAGACAAACCACTATGAGTTTTGCTATCATGCTCAAATATGATTTAAGGAATATAACTTGAGTTTACATAAAAATCCCAAACAAGAAATTAAAAGCTCTTCCCTATGATGACTATTATACCTACACAGAATGCCACATTTATGAACTGCTGTAAATGAGTATTTCTACATTGTTTAAAGCAATGTAAGAACTATACAGAGTGGGGGAAAAAGTGAGAAAACCCTTTGGCTTGAGTGAAATAAATCTTTGCACTTTTGCACAAAATCGACCAAAAATGCTATAAAAGCATAACAAAACAGTGACAGTTGAAATAAAAATGAAACATAAAATACTAGCACTTTTCTCTTTTGATAATTTCAAAATTTGCTTATCCTTGAAATGATATAATCTGTAATACTTTTCAACAGAACATACACATCATCTGAAATTTATGTCCTTTTGCCTTCCGTGTTTCAAGAACAAAGACAGAATTTTCATGCAAATAACTGAAACCAAGCCTGGACCTACTTTATCCACATTGATCCTGTAATAAACTGGTGCAACTAAATGAGATGATTGTTTTCCCACAGGTTCGATGAGAGTTATTTTTAGAAGGTATATCAAAATTAAGTATCTACTCTGTTTCTAGGATATTACATTAGGTGAGACTATCAGACAGTTATTGGTTAAAGATACAAAGCAAAACTAAAGATTTATAGACTTCTGGTGTAATTCCTCTTCCTCTCTTTTACTGGCAAAATAAACTATATCAAAGTCTCCCTTCATATGCACATGAACATAAAATGTGCACATATCTATACAAAAGTGAATGAAGTCAACTTTTAATCATTTTTTAAAAACTTATTAACAAATTATTAAAGAAGGGTTGCATTCAAATCAAAATAGTAACTGTTTAAAAAGTGACAAAGAAATTTCCATGCACTATTCAATGACTATTTAACCTAACAGTGAAAACTCACAAAGTTTCAAAGAAACCAAACAGTACAACTATGAAGAACTCTAACATGTATTATTGCTAAATATTAATGCACATTCCCGTGACTAAACTGATGTACACGTTAGCATTTGTGTTTTTAGATCTTTTTGCGGTGTTATAAAAATTTATCTGGTTGATCCAAGTTCCCAGCTGTGAATTCTTTCAACATCAACTGTCTTGACTTAGAATTAATGATTAAAATTAATTACTTGTAGTCAGCAAGTAAAATAAAAATAGATTTTGTTAAGTTAGTCTTTTCACGGTGTAAAAGGAAAGAGGCAAAACTCACCTGTCACTGCCTCGTAGCATCTTGGGGTCAAAATACCGGTAGTCATCTGTCTCCTATTAAAAAGCATGTCTTTAGCTCAAAAGATTGGAATTTTGGCTTATGTATTTTTGCTTGTATATATTACATTAAACATTGTTCAAACCAGTATCATTTTCCATCACACCATTCAATGTTAATTGTGGTGTCCACTAGTATTTATAAAGTTTGTACATAACTGAACCAGTACAGAATAAACAACAGTGAGAAGCTATGAAGGGTGCTATTGAGCTTTTTATTTCTGGTTCATCTAAAACTGACTATCACACACTTTCCAAAAAATACAATGGTTGCATAATAAATCCCAACAGAAAGACAGTATGCAGAAAGAAAAAGTTGTTACCAGCTTTAGAGGAACACCGATGGTTAGTTATAAACACTAAAATTTTCCAGGTTATAGAGATCTGCTATTGATTTAACATTATAAAACAAAACGCTTTTGTGGCAATGAGTGCTAAAGACAAGACAGATGAAAATCTGCTACTGTTTTGTAACTTATCCTTCTCATTTCATGATTTATGACTACTATTAAACCAAAATTAAGCTCTTGAAGAAGAAATGACTTCCACAAGAGTTTGAAAAGTTTGACTGTCTAAACTACACAAAAAAATTTCTTCACACAGAACAGAGAGGCACTTCCAATATTTTTACTGGCAACAAGCAGGATTTTTGCCAATTACTATGGATGAAAACCAAAACTTCTTAGTAACTCTTTCTGACAACTTCTTGGCTTTCTCCTGTTTCTATACTACATTTTCATCCAGGTACTGTGAGGTTTAGTTTGTTGATAAACTGCATGCAGAACTACAGCTGATTTCATCTGTGTGCTTACATGCAAAGACCTCTGAGTTCTGATGATTCTGTAGAGCAGAAATAATTCTTCTCGAGTAGTAGACAAATTATCTGGGGAATTTACTAGAGCTCACAAAGCATAACTACCTCTAGTACTAAAAAGTATTTAATATACATGTGGTGGTTACACACACAGAAAAGAAATCTATTTGATATTACAAACTTGTATGTAATTACATAAAATAACTTTCTTATCCTGCAGTTTGGCTTTTTAAAAAAAATAATTTACATCTAATTTCACACTGAATCTCCGTAAAAGCTTTTATATGCTCCACTGGGAATTTCAGCTACTGGAGTCTGCCAGCATTCATGATTTTGCAGCTTCAAACCCAAAGGTGGTATAGTGACTCTGGGGTAATGAGAAAGCTGGGAATGGACAGATATTGATAGACTAAAATTGAGAGGTATTTGAGAAATCTTTACCTGGGATAAAGAGATGCACTTTTTCTGCTTATCAGAATGAATTACAGATTAATGACTGAACTAAAAATCAGAGCTCATAAACATACTACAAACATTTACTCCTGAATGTATTACTGCTGTGTTTTTTCACTGTGGCCTTGTGTAAGTAGACACACGGCAAGTGGTAAAGCAATAGAAATGTGATAACCTAGGGGTTTTTTTTTGCTGTTGTTTAAACACACTACACTATTCCTGATGAAATCAGTGCTGAGGGGGCAGGGAAAAGAAACCCTACTAAATTTTATTTTCTTTAAGATAGCTAGTCTGCCAATAAAAACAACTGTATAGCACTTTCCTTGCACACAACTGAATTTGTGACTTCCCTAAGCAATTCCAGAAGAAAATGAATACTTCTGAGATTATAAACTTAGTTTTCAGTATTTCAAATTAAAATGGGAAAAGACCCATGGAAATGTCATTGACTTTCAGTCTGTATTTGTTTTTCTGCAGAATCTAACAGGACTAATTTGGATTAAGGAAACCTTCTATTTTCAGATTTTTTTTTTGTAATGCATGAAAGGTAATCCTACAATAAATCCTACCTAAGTCTGAAAGGTACAATATACACTGAAAGGGACATTATTAATGAAAATACAGTTTCATTAATATATATCACAAATAAGATCTATCTACTTCTTAATACAAATGTACACACTTTACTGACAGAGGCTAAACCACTTTGTAAAGCTTTACTTTTCAAAGACTGTCCTCACTCAGTAATCAAACCATTTTCTAGAAGACCCTTAGAATAATCTCCATAACTCTATAGTAAATGATGGTCAATTTCATAACTATGGATTAAAACTTGTGTATACTTGACAACAAGATTTTTTTTCTTTGTTCAGGAAGAATTACAGTTTTAATCAAGCTCTATTTAATGACACCAAAACAAAGCAAGTATGTTATTAGTTTTATGAACAGAATATTCCTTTTTTAAAATAGAACCTTAAAAGCAATTGCTTAAAATCGTGCTTTTAACAATAAATATTGTTATTTAAAATACCCACAAGTAACTGATTACTTTTAAGGTCACCAAGGAATGTTCCTGAATATGTTTTTCAAGAAAAGGCGTAACTACAGTTAAACAACCTAGAAAAATTTAAAAAATTACAAGATGGTATAATGGCCCATAAGAACTGTTCTAGCATTTCCTGCTCCTGAAAAACTTGAAAAACATGGGTGGCATGGGTGTAGACTTATTTGTCCTTGCTAGGGAGACAAAAGAAACAGCAGAGACAAGCAACACATGAAGTGATTCACAGACAGCCCCACAGAGTTTTGCACAGGATATCATTCTAAATAGGTTTAAGATTTCAACTGAGAATAATATATGTGAATGTTTGTGGTACAAGTTGTATGTACATTTCATATATTTCCTTTACTGTTGCAGTTAATATCTAGAAAACATTTACATTATTTACATTCATTGTAATAATTGTTTGACTTCTCAATAATCTGCTCTAATTTTGCATTACACCTTTTATCTATACGTACATTTCATACACTGATTACTGTGGTTAATAAGATTTCTTGAACTATAAAGGAGATTTTTTCCTGTGTTGTAAAAAAATTAAATCTTGAACTTTTTTCCTCTCCCTTTGTGTTTTGCCTGCAGTGCAGTAGTTTTCTATTCTGGGGAATAGAAAAGAATCCCACACATCAGAAGATGAACAGAAGCCACAATGGTGTATTTCCACGCATTGACCTTTTCCAGATACAATTTCACTTCTGTTGATGGTACAGCAAGTCTAAACACATTCCACAATGACTCTCTGGCTTGCTTCTTTTAGCTGAAACTTACTCCCAAACTTGCTGTCAGTTTTCCTGCAGGTTAGGAGAATCAGTCTTTAGGGATTGCCTGGTCTCCTATGACTTGAAAAGTGGGACTCCCTGTTTTTGCCATGAGTATCAGTCTCTGCCATGGCAGTGGAACAGGAAGCTGCTGACTGACAGACTGGCCCAATCGCTGCTTTTTTAATTGAGAAGATCAATGTTTTCTCCAAATTATCAAAGTGCTGGTAGCTGTTTTCTACTAGGTAAAATGTGAAAAAATCAAATCAGGAAAAAACCTCATATGACTTGTAAACTTTTCTAAATCAACTCCTAAACTTGTAGCCTGAGGAACCTAAAGTTAATTTAAAAAAAATTTGTTTAATTTTTCATCTTCTTGTAAGTTATCTGTAGTTTTAATTTCAGCTTTCTATGGTAAGTGTTCTGGGTGACCTCTGCTGGTTGACTAAATAAAGTTAGCCCTGTACATCTTTTCCAATTCTTTCAAACAGGAACAATCCACTAACACTGGAATCAGTGTCAATTCCTTTGTTTGTTAAGAGAAAGCAAATTATCTGCTAAGAATCATGACATATATAATCTATGAAGTACAGTTTAAGAAAATAAAGGATTACTTGCATGTTGACAATTTTCATATTTTATCATTATTTTTCTCTTTGTACATACAGTTAATACCTGAAGGTGAAACTAAGAAGAATGTTTTAAATCTACTAACCAGTGTGAGATACTACAACTGTATCTCTCTGACTGATGCTGATGGCATTAAAATAGGAAGATTGATACGATGTGGCAAACATATTAAAGCTTTCTAAATGAGGCGATTTTTTCTAAGAGGTGACTTTTTCAGGACAAGTATGTGCACAGGTTGGTTGTGTATAAGGAAAAAAACACATGGCAAGATGAATGACTTCATGCATAAACACTCAGGCCCACTTTTAGCTGAAAGTTCTAGCACATGCCTTGACTGTGTAGCTAACACACAAGCGTTTCAAAAATTTGTAACATATAAATTTAAAATAGTCTGAGTAAATTTTCACAGAAACAAGGCAAGAAGAGGACTTTTGTAACAAAAACCATCTCTGCTTGCAAACAGAATGACTGGATCAGTAGTAAAATATTTTCCTCTACACAGCAAACTTTAAAGACGTGGGAAATGTAATTTTCCCTAATACACTACTCTGTAAATACTTCACTTCTGAAATTGTGCTCTTTAAAAAAATCAAACACCTTGATGCAAAGAAAATAATGTAGAAATTTAGGAGCAACAGAAGCTCAGTATAGCACAAGTCTAATAGAAGCTCAGACTAGGAAAAACTAAAAAATATTAGTTCCAATGAGACACAATAAATTGTCATTGTTTAGAGACTATTTTAATGAAAAAAGTGTTATTAAATAGTTATGAAAATGGTTCTGTTCTTGAAATACAGCATGATTGGATTCAACTGCATTACCATGAAAAAAATTAACCATAGCATATTACATATCACAGACTTAAGATTTCATTTGCTCCACCTCTTTCTGTGTGAAGGCAATTGTACTCACAGGGTTTGACTTCATCTCCATAAGGTTGTCCAAAATACGTGTGACTGGCAGATTCTGTAAAACAAAATGCGAAATTAATGGAAAGCTGAAATGCTTACTAAGAACTATTCCCAGGCTCATTATTACTTATGGAAGAGTTTACAGAGCATTTGAAATACTATTTTAAACAGTTTTCCTCTTATGTTTTGCAAAGGTTAAGCTTATTTTTTATCACCTAAATTACTTTTCTGTAAAACAATGCAAACATCTGAGGTGCAAATAGCTAGGGGATAAACATAAGACATAAAGTGCAAAAAAAGTGTGAAGACAGGAACAGAGCTGTATTTAGCTGTTACCAACATATGCAGATGTGATCAAATATGAATTCTTATTTAAAAAATACTTTGCAGTTAAGGAAAGAATTTTAAAGCTGATGCTGATAATTAAGGGTGTAATTCTAAGGCAGAACTAATGTTGTCAAAGAAATGGGTAAAAAAAGCAACCCTGGCAACAAATGTTTGGATGAACCGCAAAGGAATAAACCGTGGTGATATTCAAGATTACTGTTCCTTATTTAACATGGGAAATGTCAGCTTGGAAAAAATATCTGAATATTAAAGAGTTAAACTACTTCAGTTATAATAAACTGAGGGTGAATTTATACAGCAACAGGATTGGAAATGGGTCTTGTTGACAGAATGTATCAAAAGAGGACATTCCAAACGATCTACATATTACACTGAAAAACCTGCGTGAATCCCTAAATTAATGAAGGAAAAATAAAAAGTTAGCTTTAATAGAAATACCACACACCTACATTAGGCTTACAAATATGAGGAAGAAAGGCTTTTCATCTGGCTACCCTAAAATACCTGGAGAAGAAATTAAAAGCCAGAAAAGGCGTATCCTGAAAACATTGGCAAATTGGCTTATTGCTCACTCAGAACGCAAAACAATGCAAGTCATTTTGTACAGAATAATATTAACTCTTTAAAGCCACACATTTAAAGAAATGATAAAATTCTTTTCTCACACAAGAAGAGGAGAAAAGTCTCCTTGAGAATATAATTATTTTCTATTATTACAAGTAACAGTTTATCTGAAGAGTTCTCTATAAAATATAATACACAGGCAAGCTGCATATTTAAATTTTCCTCAATCATATTTCATGATACACCCCTGAGTTACACTCTGCAATGCAGCTAGCTTACCATATCTAGTCATAGTGAAATTCCTGCAGAACTAACTTCATTAACTACCCTACAAAAGACCCCATTTTTAAACTTTTATGTGATAGCTGATACCTTTCATGTATAAATTATGTGTATAGCAGGCTGAATAAACAAACAGTGACAATGATAAATTAAGTAGGTCAAAAAGACAAACCTTTAGTTAAGATTTCATTTTATCTAGTTCTGATATGTTGTATTTCTAATTTAAATTCTGACTCTTCAACTAAGAATTATAATATGATGAATGATCTTTTTCTTAGAAATCTTGATGTTAAAATATTACAGAATCAAGTTTTTAAACTGTAAATAAATATTTATTTATTGCTATCTGATGGAAGTATATATTGGAAAAATAATGTGTCCTCTACAGAGAAGCAGGTTTCTGGGAACCACAATTCAAAATTCCAGCTACAAGTTATACAACCAATTTCTTTTTTGTTGTTGTTAGTTTTCTTTGGGGGGGTGTACATTTACATGCAAGTTATGCTCAGAAATACTTTCTAAATTTAAGTGAATATCTGAAGGTGGTCACGTCACTATAAACATACTTTTATTTTTACGCACATTACAAGATTATGGTTGCTGTACATTACACTTATATGGGAAAACAAGAAATGTTTAAATTGTAACTAAATAGAGAACTAACACTTTCAGCCTTTTAATCACTCCAGAACAGATTAACTTAATACATGTAGTTCTAAGTAAAGATACAGATAGTTGTATTTTTTTGTTTATGAAGGTCTAGTCTACTTTGAGTATTCCACAGCTGTTCTTTTTATAATGCTGAAATCAGTCTTAATTGCTACAAAGAGGTCTTCAAAGAAAATGTGAACATTATTCGTTACTTATCTGAAAACTGGAAGTTACAAAGTGATAGATCTATCCATAAGCAGAGATTTATGCTTACTTTTTTACTGTACAATGAATTTTATTAATATGACAAAGGCACCAAAATTTCCAAATGTTCACAATACTCATGATAGACTTTTTAATTATTTTTTTAAACTTACTTGTTGCTTCAGTACCAAGTTCTTCACTCCTTCCATTACAAACTGTGATCCTGTATTCATAACACGTGAAAACAAACTGAAAAACCAAAATAAAGATGGAGCGTAAGACCTTTTTTAAAATTTGTATTCTTAAGCTTTATACTGACATCCAATTCTCAATAAAGTCAATAGGACCTAAGTACCAAGTAACTCAGTTTGTCATAAAATACATTCTTCATATCAGATGGCAAGCAAGTGTATGGGAATACACTTGTAACCTACCAGATAGATCCTCACCTATCAATGGGAGTCTTGTAAAGACTTTAATCCACTGAACAGTTTATTTTACAACTTCAGTAATGTAAGGATTGGAGTGCTCCTTTCAAGTGGGTATCCTAATCACCAGAGTAAACAGAGATGCTGAGCGTCTCCAACAAACCAAACAGCAATTTTTCAAAGTGAAACAGCACCAGAATTCTCTCTCTAACCATACTGTGCCACGGATTCCTTATGACAGTGATGGTGCATTCCTGAAAGTAAAGCTGGTAATGAGGACTGAAATCCTCTGAAGAATGGAAAGACCCAAGTCCTATATCCTGTATGGGACACATGTAACCGTAGCACAGTAATTTTTTTCTTGTGTCTTGAAATAAATAACTAGACCTTTCAACAAGCAGACAGACACCCAGTCCAGGACATTCCAATGAAATAGCACTGTGTTCTTGCATCCCTCACAGTGTCCAAATCCAGGAGAGAACTGATTTTGAATATACAGGGCTGTTCTTATCTTCTGCCATTGACTGCTTAAGGCTCAAAGTGATGGCTGTCACAGATCCAGTTCTTGGTGCTGAATTCTTCTCCTGTGAGAGTGCATTTAACGTGCATTTAACGTGCATTAATACAGTGCAGAGAGCACTGTATTAAGATAGTTTGTGAATTTAGTCACAGATCCTTTTACTTTCCTCTCTGTGTGTACTACGCATTGTTAAGGGAAGATAAGTGCTTGTAATTGTAACTTAAAAATTGTACAAACAGGGAGATGTTTTGTTCTGGGCCATGTATAGCACTAACCACACCTTCAGCACCACTAAAATAAGATAAAATAACCCAAAGGCTTACAGAAAATTAATCAAAAGCATACCCCAAAGGTTTAGGCGTAGCGTTTCCGTAGCTGGTTGGAGCTGAAGCCATCTTAGTGAAAGCCCTGTGAAAGCAGGGATAGAAATCAAGATTTTATCTCATGGCACATACTGCTGTAGAATGTTCCACTCTAGTCATCTGAAAGTGAAAAAACTTCTGCATTTCACACTCCTTCAGGAAGTAACTATTTATTATATGCATCCCTCGTCTACAGATACAATACAAATTAGATTTTCTGGTTAAAAGACAAAGATTTCATTCAGATACCATGTAAAACTAGAATAACTGATATGCAACTCTTTGGTATGAACTAAAAAGACTGGAATCTAAAACAGCACAACTTTTAATTTAATTCAGTAAGTTTTTTCTGTCCCGGATCATTAAGGGCACTACTAAATGTCATGTTCTACAGTGTTCTGGCACTACTGGAGTTCAGTTTTAAAATAAGATTTGCATGTATTATCACAACAATGAAAGTAAAAACTTATACCAAATGAATGTTTAAGGATAATTTATAATGTAAGAGAAGTTCCACATAATTCCTGAATACAGTGCTGGGTTCTGTAAAATTACCCAATTAGCCTCATAGAGGACAAAAAAGAAATTACTTACTTCCATTGTTTTATGTAGCTCAAAGGAGCGAGATTACAACCTGCATCCATCAATGCTTTTTTATACTGCTCCAAATCAATCTGAAATCATAAAGTGAAAAATTACAAAAGGTTGAAGCTACTCTTAATTCCATGTAGAAACACAAGATATTCTTATCTAAATATTAAATAAGCAGTGCAAAGGTATAGCATTGACCCAAGTTAAAAAGCAATTATGAGTCTTAATCCCATTTCCTACAAGTACGGAAATATGACTTGAAATAAAATTTGCCATGAGCAGATCTCATTAAGCCGAACAGTGTTTGTGGAATTAAATCCTGTGCATTTTCAGATATGGGAAGTCTTTTATACTAGCATCAACAGAATGCTGGTTTCTGTAGAATGTCAAAACAGTAAATAATAAACCAAGAGGAGCTAGTATACATTTATACAGATACTTTCTATTCATCTAACCAAACATTTTTTCTATCAGATAGTGTTTCTACAGTGTAAGAATTTTCCTTGAAATTAATCATCCTAAGTTCAAAAGAAATATGAAGAAATTGTTTCCTGAATTATTCAGATATTGGCAGATGCATTTCTCCTTTATTCACCTGCTAGTCAACTGACTCAATCATTCTTGAATATATGAAGATAGAGTGAAATGAGTCATATTTTCATTTTGCTTTATCTACTTCTATTAAGCAGTGGAGCAGAATAATAGAAAGCATGCTAAGATGTGTCTTGCAGTAACTCTGATCTAAATATGTCACAATACAATATTCCTTCTTACAAGTCATTTGTATCCTTTGAAATGGTGGCTAAAGCTTTGTGAGCAGATTTCCTGGCAATTTGACAAAATTTATTTCAAGTTTTAGTATTTCCTGGCCATTTCATACTTCCTTTTGCAAAGGAATAGAAATATCTACTTAGTGCTGAAATGACACAGAAAATCCTTTGTGGTAGAATCTGGTGTTGGAAGCTGTAAAGAACATAGATACCTCTGAGGGTGCCTGAGCTGAGCTTATGTAATAGATGAGAAACAATCGCATTTTGTCTTCCGGAGTTCCCGCTGCAATAAAATAAAATAAAAAATTAAAAACTACAATTGTAACTATGCTGCTACGTTAATTGCTCTTCAGCAGCCACACATAGGTACATGCAGACCTTTAGTTATGACAATAAATGTTACCTATAACCATGGCCTTCTTCAATACGTAAAATGGTAGAAAGACATACAGCAATTTTATTAAGAGTTGGGTTAGATGTGCTCATTCTTTCTGAAAGTTTTATACTTTCCCCTTTTGTCTGTAGTAAATATTATTCTTCATATAACATCCTCAATAAGTTATGTAGAGAAATAAGGACTTATTTCATGTGGAGATTGCAAGCACTATCTGGAAGTAGGTCCATGAAAAAGCGGACTGAAGAAAAATCATCAAAGTAAAAGCCACAGCACATTATTTTTTAGCTCTACAACTTGCTTACACAGCCCTATGGTTCACTGTCCTGAAACACTTGAGGACTGCAAAAGCACTTATACGAACCTCTGGTCAGGAAAAAAAAACCCTGAACTTCCAACTTGCCTTCAGAAAGGATTTTACTTCCTAAATCCTCTTTTGTTGGAAAAAACCACTTCCAATTCTTGGGAAGCGTTATTGATATGCAATCAAAATTCGTCTCTCCAGAGCAAAAGGTTGATATAGCCATTACTTACACTATAAACTACTACACCAGATTTTGAACACCATCTTTTTTTTTTTCTAGAAGAGAATCACTGTTAGTAAAGACAATAGTTTAAAATGAAGTTTTCAGAAGTACAACATCTCAAAACAAACACTTAAAATTAAAATTAATCACAAAAGCCTGATACTTTTAGTACAATATTTTATAAGAATGCGCTTTCATGTACTTGCGGGTAAGAAAATGCCTTTTTTTCTGTTTTTCTTTTTCTGTTTTGTTTGTTTTGGGTTTTTTTCCTCTACTACGGAATGTGGATCATGTCAGCAGGAGATCATCTGATCTAATCTGCAACTTTTATTTATAAGTCAGCATATATTTAGTCTGGCAGAAGTTAAGAGTAAGCGCTGTCATAACGAACATTTATGACTTGGTACAATCCTCTCTGGACAGTAGGTTTTACTAACCTTTACCAAATACCAGTAAATCAGAAGATCAAGAACTGAAGAAACTTTGTATTATCTAAACCCAAAGCCACCTTTCAAGGTAGAGATCCACCTGGAATTCACTTGGGGAAAAAAAGCTGGGATAAACAGCTCCAAGACTCAGGTCAAGTGCCTGTCAAATACTCACTTTTTTCTAGTCTACAATCTGTGACAGCACAGAGAGGCAAACTGCTAAACATTCTGAAAAAAACTTAACTTGGCAAACCTAGAACAGACCAATTTTATTTTCAATTGAAAAAGCAGCAGGCAGCCTTTAGCTCCCGTTTTATCACTATTCCAGGATACAATAATACCCACTAAACTGGGAGGCAGCTAATAGTCCTGAGTGGTAAACTAGTACAACACAGTAACAAATGGGAGGTTGAAGCCTGAAGCTGTTAAGTGGTCACATCTAAGTGCTTTCATGAAGAGCTCTACAGATCTCATCGTCCACATGACAAATATCCCCACACATAATGCCAATAAATGGAAGCACTGGAAGACTTGATGTATTAAATGTTCATATAAAAATGCTTTCTGCTGGTACTTCTCAGAGAATCACACAATATGAGGCTGGACAGTTTTACCAGACAACATGCCTGGAAATAATCACTGTCATTTAACTCAAATCTTTTTCTTATATAAAACTAAACCTAGGCAATACATATAAAATGCTAACATACTCCTGTGAAAACCTGAATACTTAGCTTATGAAGAAAAACTCTAGCTTGTAAATCTATTCTTTCTCTTGTGTAAAACCCAGGAACCTTGCTAATAGGAATGTTGATACGATACATCCGGCTTGGAAAACAATCTGCTTTACACTGCCATCTAAAAAGGCATAGAAAATCTGGATTCAGGTAAAAAGTAATTGATCCAGTAGGATATACAAGCAAGCATAAAATTTGTTTTCATATCTAAGTTTATGCAAACATAAAAGCTGAAATCAAAATAGTACATGAAATATTAATTCTGAACATGGAAAAGGACTAATTTGTATGGATGCTTAAAAAAGGTACAGCTTATATATGTTCTCACTAGCTTCATATAAAAAATTAATGTATGTACTGATTTACAGATTGATGCCTGACATTAGGTTTTCTGAAAGTTTATTAATTTTTAGCCATGACCCATTATGAGATGTTTAAAATTTTAGCTCAGATTTCTACCAACTGTGCACTATTTCTTCTACTACCTTTTGATTATATAGCATGTACCCTATTAAAAGATTACTGTAGAAAATCAGCAGGATGTATATATACTCTTTCTATAAATATGAATCATTATACAAACTCCAAGCAGGCATTAAGCCCAGTACGTAGCTGTAAGACTGCACACATAATCATGCAGTAACAAAACATTTCCTTAAAGAGCACACTGGAAAAAGAGCAGGAACCCTGGGTCTCTAAATGTTTGAGGTTTGCCAATATAATTGCCAGTACACCGACTAGTCGAAGATCATAATTTAAGTTTTACAGTTTTGCTCTGCACATTATTTTGCTCCAGCCAACTGGTATCAGATCATACTGAATCTGTCAGAGGGTTATGACACACTTCAGGCTGTGACAGATTGAAAGGAGAGTTGATGTTACAATACTACAAAAAGCTGAGAAGTCATTTGGGTCTCAGCCTTTCACAGAAAGACTCCCAGTGACTCCTGCTAATAGAGAACCTGAGTACCCCTGGTGTGCAATGCTCTGATATGTATGACCCACATCTGACACAGAAGCTGGGATGAGTTGCTCGTGCCCTTAGATGATGAAAACAGACATGCCACAGCTGAACCAACACATGCAAAGCTTCAGGTGAGTCCCAGTGAATTGGCCAATTTACATCTTGTGTCCCTTCTCTCCACCTTGTCCCATTCATCTTTCTCCTCGCACAAGCAGGAGCTACCTACATTACAGCCCCTTGATCCAATCAAATTCTATGAATTTTTCATTGTGTTTGTGAGGTATGTGTATGTTATAAAACATGCAGTAGGATTTTAAAGAATTAGTATTGTTCGGACCACAGAATGCCATGCTATACTACTAAATACTGGAAAAGCACAAAAAAGAAAATATTTTGACCTTCAAAAATAAGGAGTTAGGAAAGGATTTTAGTGGAGCTGTAAAACTTGCTAATATTTTGGATATTACTCAACTGAAGTACTAAACTCTTTAGACTGCTACTGAAGATCAATCAAAAGCTCTTTTCTTTACAAGTCTTGCGCAGCTTGCTCTTTACCAACCCTGAAATCCAAGCAGGTATAGATTTACTGTGTATCTTTACAAATTTTATACCAAGTTCAGATTTAAAGTACTCACCATCTGGGTCAGAAATCATGTCCAGAAGAGATTTATCCAGAGTGGATTTGCTCATTATTTTTTCCTCATATTCAAAATACACATCCAGCTTTCGACTCTGTTTAAGAGTAAGTGTTAGGGTTAACATCTTAAAACTGAAAGAATATTTATTTCCTCTTTTAAAAGGTATGTAGTTTTAGTTATAAAGACTGTTGTAAAAAATTATTTTAAAATAAATTATCAGTAAAAGTAACTAATACTTGCATTATAATTAGCTCTCAGAAAGTTGATGTGTATTTAATTATCATACTAAAATTGAAAATGCAAGTTAAGCATGGGGTGTCTGATGTGAATATTGAACTGGAAGAAAAGCTTTGTTTTCAACTATGGCTTTGCCACAGCAGAAAACTACATTTTGTAGCCATCTTACACATTGCTGTGTAGTAAAAGGAAAAAATAATGGTCAAGTGAATATTATATCAAATTTATTCTGAACCTCCAGGATCTCAGACCACAAGACAATTATTCAAAGCAGATAAATGTGGGAAATTCCTTTATACATTAAGGCATCATCCCAAAGAAACATTGGCAACTGCCAGCTTGGGCTGGTACTGAAATACTACCTCAGATCAAAGGCTTGCAATAATTCACTCACACCAAAGATGGAGAAGTTTATAATTAGATTATCTTGTTAACACTGGAAAAGAAGTCTCTCATTATACAATGACACATCTAGATGTTGTGAAAATCCTTTTTAGGGAGGATGGCACAGGGACTATAGAAAACTATTGAGGCAAAAGCTTTATGGAAGACATCACATGGCCATGCAAGTAATGACTGCGTTGCAGCACATCTGCACAAACAGACAAGCTTTGCACTTATTGATCAAGATCTTACAAGCTAAAAACAGAAAAATGCAGTCCAGAACCTATTTTAAAATGTTCCATTACAATGCAGATCATTATGTGTGTTTGAACACTAAAATGTAGCATCACAACAAATGTTACAGCTACTCATCTTACAAAACCTTAGTACCTGCTAACTAACTAAATCCTGATGTTTGAACACATTCAGCTATGTATTGGCTCAAAAAGGAGACTGGCAGAGTTGATCTCCATCTCACTGCTTTGGAAGTGTGTCAGCTCCACATCATACCCGCTGTGAGACTGAAATGATATTGCCAGAGTGAGGCAAGAGTCACCTTGCTTTTCTTGGGTTAAATGATTTGAGAAATTTTGCCTGATAATGCCAAAGCATTTGAAACTGCTACAGCACCTTTTATCCAATGCAGTAGTTGTTGTAATGACAGTACATAAAAACTTTAAAAGTCTGGTTTTCATGTATTTCTGAATTCTACTAAAATCATTCCCGAGATCACAAATAAGAAAATTAATTTTAAAAAAGTTATTTTACCCCCTCCCCCCAAAACCAGTACTTCTCTAGCCTAAGGACAGTAGGATATTTCACCTTCTGAGTACTGTAAGTTCCTCAAAAAAAGAGCTAGAGAGGAGAAAACAAAGTAAGAAGTATATGAATTACAAGGATATTTTTATATTGAAAGCATTTGGCAATCAGCTTATGATGCAGGCAGCTATACAATGCTTCCATTTCTCAGTCACCACTTACTGAACTCCTTGAGAAGAACAGTTACTTGCAAAGCAACAAGTTAATTTAAAGCTTTTGTGGATGCTTGTAATTACAGCTTATAAAGTAAATTACCATCAAGATCTCTCAAAAATGATCCCCTGCCACTTTTAGGGACAGAAGAATGTCTTCTGTTGATTGTCATAGTGACTATGACTACATAGAAGGTGCATGAAATGAAAAAAAAAAAAAA
>VWZT01001048.1:526575-555314 GCA_013397055.1 Pachycephala philippinensis
AAAAGCTTGAGCTTCTTTCAAGCTATATTTACCTTGAGCTTATGTTAGAAGAGTAGTTTAAAGTCTGAATAGAACTGAACTACCAGCCTTTTTCCAAGACCCTACATCAGATGCAATTTGGTATCTGGTAAACCATCTGAGACCTCAATTTTACAGCACCTTGGAGATTTTCTATGTTATAGTTTCCTTAAATCTCTCTAAAGATACAAAGCAATTGCAAAGAAACTACTACAATTTTTTGAGGCTTTCCATTACATACACTTGCTTTTTCTGTTTTAAGTACATTTGTATCTTGTTATGTGAAGCTAAGTTCAATGTTTTTGAGTTTAAAATATTTTTCCCAGACAAAAGGCATCCAATAAAAAAGGGATTGTCTTGAAATGTGGAAACTTGATCTTATAAAGTTAAATATATTACTGTTGAATTTGGCAAAGCTGGTATTATCTTAGCTGGTGATCTGTTTACGAGAAATTTATTCAGATGGCATATAAAAATGTACAACATAAAAAGATTCCCTAATTCTCTGTATTTGTTTACAGATCAACTTCTAAATAAAACTATGTAATTCAAACATCAATTACTTTCAATTTTAAGAACAGATTCACAATTGTTAACTTACTTGGAGCACAGGCTAGGTAAAACTCTTCTCAGCCATGTGCAACTTTATGACTGTTTGACTGTGAATGCCAAACAAAACAGATCAACAGCAGTGAAGAAAATTCACTGGTTGCATATATGTGCTAGACTTTGAGCCTAAACTGAAACATTAATGATACATGTACACTCACTCTCTTCAAAAATTTTGCACAATTACTTTTGAAGTGTGAACTTAGCACTGTTTGGGGGAAAAAACCCCAACTGAAAATCCTAAAACTTCAGGTCCACATTTTTTTTCTATCCATTGTCTGTTTTCTTTTTCTATCTACAATAGGGACATTAGAGGTAAGCAGCTATATAAAACTTTTGAGACTGTTTCTGATGTGACAAACTGAAGAGATGGATCAATATGGTAAATCTATTCAGCAGCTTTTTAACTAGGTAACTAATGAAAGTTACTAGCAAAGATGCTAATTACAGCAATAATTTTCTTCTACTGGTTTGCTAGGAATTAGGTGGACACCTAATCAAATTTCATATGGGTTACTGAATAGCCTTAAACACTACTAGTTACCTTTTGATAGATATCCCAGATATGCCACATCAATGAGACAGTGACTTCTTGAAGAGCCAACTTGTCTAAGAGGTGTTGATAAGAAGCAGATGTCCCATTTAATTTAAGTAAGTGCAATTTTGCTCACTCAATGGCAAACTCACAGACATGCCAAGAGGAAAAGCTGGGGAATAGGAGCTAAACAGTCCTGTAGATTCAATAAAAAAACACAGCAAAGAAGAGGTTCTTATGGGTGCCAAAATGGCAAGCAATGTGAAGAAAATCAATAATAATAAAAAATAATAAAATAAAGCTGCATTTACATTTACAGTTATTCCTTTTCTGCCTCCTACCCTTGACTTTCTACTGTGACATCTTGTTCCACACCAATCTCATTCAAGAGACTTTCTGGCTGCCATTTCAGGGACAGGATTCTGTAATGCAGTTAAAGTGCCACACTTCAGCTTGCTTTTTGTAAAAAAATATATTGTGAAAGCTTTCAACTTATCATCTTTAGAAACAGGCTGTTTGTAAGCCAAAACTTATTTTAGGGAAAATTACTGAAGTGCATGGGAAAGTCTGTTGAGCACTGTACTACAAAAAGAACACAAAATTCCTTCTTTTTAAAGCAAGTAAGTGGAAGCAGGACCCATTAAAATCTCTTAGAGAGTCATTTTTGTAAAGACTTGCTGGAAGCTCTTCTATCCTCTTTACACTACAAAAGTTCTTAATTTTAGAGAGAGAGAATATGCAGACAAGATAAGACATTTTCTAAGAAACTATTGGAGGTCTTTCTCAAAGATGCTGACAGAAAACAACCAGAAATAACTGCCTCCAGAATGAGGGAGGCTGGTCAGGTAATTATAGTGTGCTCCTAGCAAGAGGAGGAGAAACTCTGGAAGAAGGCTGGACGCAGCAGTCACAGCCAATTCCCTTTCACTGAACTGCACAGAATGATGACAGGAAGGTCACTGTAACTGAACTCAGAAATAGCTGTTTTTACTAGAAGGTTACTGAATTATCAGTTCTGAACTACAGAAAACTAGCCTGGCCCACTGGGACATATGTATTTCACAAACATATACCATTTATTTTCACATGGTGTAAGACAAAAATGTAACCTTATTTAAAACAGAGTAGTTAAAATAGCGGAATTCCCTTACAAAATATGAATTTGAAAATTTGGATGGCTATGGTCAATCCCAATTAAGGGGATCCCAATTAAGGGATCATTCAAAGTATCAGACCTTGAGATCAAGCAAAAGTAGAGGTACATAATAAAATTATGTAGGAATTAAACCAAACCAAACCAATATAAGTAATTTAAGACAGAAAACAATTCACATAAAAATCTGCCACTTAAATTCACATGTGTAGAATTCTAGCAAGAGGTTATCTAATCTACCCCCCCAACTGTCATTTTAGAAAAGTGTATGTGTACATCTTTTTATATTCATGATTTAACATATGTCAGTATTCCTATTCATATTAGAATGACATGCAAAGATAAGCATTACTTGAAACTCTAAAGCAGCTAGATAGGTAATTCTAGCTCTAAATCTGTTATCTCTTGGGTCCAGACCTTCAGTCACCAGCTTCAGCAGAGGAAAAACCAATAAATGCAAAACAAGGATGCATTTGTTCTAAGCACTGACAATAAATACTTGATGGTTAGCTTCATGAAAAAGTGATGCATACTTTCCATTATTTCACTAAACACTTGAGCCAAAAAACTGCCAGGACCCCTAAGTATGTGATTAATTTCTGGTTTCCTCTTGCTGTGTCTTAGAAAATGATCCAAGAGAATGTGGAAAGCAGCTGTAATCTGAACATTAAAATATGACTGCAAGAAAAATTAAATTCACTTAGTATATCTAAAGCAGGTCTTGTTGCATTCTTTGCATAGATGCTTATATATGTAGTGAAGAAAAATGCTCAAATAATTAGTATAGTAAAAAGTCATAATGGATCATGTAAATAGTCTATTTTAAAGTATGAGTGCACTTCCTGATTATTTTAGAAGTAAAAATATAGTAACCTGAAGAAGAGCATGGTGCCTCACTAGCTCCTCATGACCTCAGCACTTGCAAAAAAAATTCTGCCTTATCCTAATCTGGTTTCATTATTTACTGTATATAAAACCTATTAACCACAGAAGCAAGGTACCATCAGAATTTCTTTTACAAGTACTGGCTGAGACACGGCCCTTTTTGAGAGTATTTTTGAGGAATCCATTAGGGAGCATAATGTCCTGCATACTGAAATTCCATGGCTCAAGACAGAAAGATACTTTTTCTAACACTGGAGGTTGAAAAGAGAGGAGAAGATGGTCAGGAGAAAGCAGTTGGAATAAACTTTACATTCATTCAGTTAAAAGGCTTTACCATCGGCAAATTTCAACAGAAAAAAACCACGTGCATCTGCATTAATTTAAGACAGTTTCCTAAATATCTGGAGATGAAATTATGCTTTCTATACCAAAAGAAAAGATGATAGAGATGCACATATCAATATATTGAAGAAACTGCGAGGCCATTTGTATCATGATTTTCTTTGACAGTTATACAATAAGAAGGTAAAGAGCCTGAACACTTGGCAGTACCAGAATTAAGAATCATGGAGGAATGGATCACCACTCCTAGGGAACTCCCTACTAGCAGGCTCCCTGTCAGAGCTGCAAGCCAAGGGCTGCTTGAGTGCCTATATAAGGCAATTCCTTCCACCTCTAGGTAACCAAGTGTGTTGCTATCATTTAATAAATCTGACTCCAGCCCATTGCCAATAGGACACTGGAAAGCAAAACTGATGTTACTGCCATTCTACATCTTGCTCTGGAACTTGTTTTCTAACCAACAAATCATATATAGAATACTACTGGTCTAAGCCTGCCATTATCATGCCAGTATCTTTCTTAGAAAAGTGAATTTGCAGACAAGGTATCAAAATATCAATACTGTTGACTTCAATTTTTTTCAGTGGTATTAATGTACTGCTTTTAAATTGTCAGATATGAAAATTGATGTACCTAACAGTGCAAAAGCCCATAAACTAGCCCCTACAGTAATGAGCTAAGCACAGAGAGACACTTACTATCTCTTCTCCAACTTTATAAATATATAAAATTAATTTATTCATTAAATTGCAGAATTAATCCTTTGTTCATACATAGTACTTTTAAAAAAATCAGTAGCAATAATAACTGAGGACAGATCTTACATTCTTACAAATGTTAAAGCTAGCTTCAAAACACATTGACTTCCATGAATTATAAGTAGCTTGGAGTAAAACTTTCTAATTACTTATTTTCAGTGAGATTTGGTGCTTGAACCACTTTCCAAAACTGAAAAGAATTTCGGTGTTTTTGAAAGCCTCATCTACAATTTCTGTTTTCATACTGTGAAACCAAATCCATTTTCCAAGTTATGCTAGCAGTAACCATGGCCTTCACTTGACACTAAACCCTCTGCAAGGTCTCTGACACGAGCAGCAGATGTAAAACAGAAAAGAGGACAAACACCCTTCTGAAGTACTTAAATTATGCACAAGACATCTAACACAGACCCTGCTGGAAAGACCACTTCAGTAACTTGCATCATTATTGCCACATCTCTGGGTATGACTTTCACTGGTGAGCAGTCAACAGTGCCCTTCTGATAAACAAATACAAAACATTGCTTAGACTGAAGTCATTAATTGCCATGGCACATCTCTAAAATAAACAAAACACTTCCATCATAAACTTATTTTAGAAAGACTTCAACCCACAATAACCGTTGTGGCCACCACCAAAAAAAAGAGAGTATACTAGTAAATTCTGATAAGAAAAAACTGGTGTTCTTTACTTCCCATGCAGAGGCATTCAAAATTCATTCTCTCTCACCCTTCAGCACTAAGTAATGCTACACAGTGAATTCTGAAAAAGTAGCACCATTGAGAAGGCTCACTTTCTTATCTTCACTGCCTCAAATATATTCCTTCAGTTAAAGAGTACTACTGACAGAAAACTCAAGTTAGAGAGCAATTGTACCTTTATGTGCTCCAAAACGGCTGTTGCAACATTTGTATGAAGATCAATGAGCCTCTTCTTTTCCAGAAGTTCTGGAAGAGAGCTGAAGAGATTAAATACAAACTAACCTGCTGATTTGCACTGTTAGTTGAATTGTGTACTGTATACAGTAGGTACTAAAACATTTATAGAATTATAGAACAGTCTGGGTTGCAAAGGACATTTAAAGGCTATTAAAATCTAAAATTACAGAATAGAATTGGAACTAAAAAATGACAATGTATAGATGTAATGATTGTCATAACCATAACAGAATAATGTAACAGAAGAACATTAGTCACATGTAATGTAGTAA
The DNA here is from genome assembly GCA_013397055.1 of Pachycephala philippinensis. Taxonomy (NCBI): domain Eukaryota; kingdom Metazoa; phylum Chordata; class Aves; order Passeriformes; genus Pachycephala; species Pachycephala philippinensis. The sequence goes on from VWZT01001048.1 coordinate 532,087, forward strand.
ACCAGGTTTCTACCTTGACTAGCAAAAAATATACATTATGTGGGTAATTCAATATTCCCATTGAAAGCTTGTGATCAACAACAGATATGATATGTGCCCTGCTATCCTGAACAAATGCTCTACTACATTTAGTTTATTTCTGATATATACAAAAGTGTCAATATCTGTCAAATAATAATACCTGTCAAAGAATATAAAATAATTATAAAATGACATTAAATAACAGTATCTGTCAAATAAATACAGAACCTCTGGTTGTCCTGGAATTTGTCACAGGTGCTGCTGCATAGAACACAATTCTCTATGCAGGATTCATGATTGAAATCTTGTCTTTTGTGAAATGGGAAACCGAATGGTTAAGTTTACTTTATAGAAAGATGGTTAGTTTATGATCTACATGATTTTCACTGCTGGCATGTGGAAATCACATTTATAGAAGACTTCTCAGCATCTATACACATTCACAACCAAAAGCACCCTGGACAGTCAGTGTCTTACTCAGTTTAATAATAAACAGATGATCAGGCACTTAATGACACTGACTGCATGTCCTGAAGAACCAGGAAGTTAAGCAGCCATACTTTCTTTCCTTCTTTAAACAATTATAAAATCAATGTTACCTATGATGATTGACCATTAATGACAGCTGGAAGGTGAGAAGGTGACTAGTACTGCCTTTGTAAAGGACTGCATTTCAAAAAAAAAAAAAAAAAAAGAAAAGGAAAACACAGGAGATCCTCAATGTTAGGACCTCTGGTTTCTAATTGCTAAGATATTCCAAAGTTTTCTAGCAGCTGTAAAGCCAGGAAAAAGATAACCTTCAGAAAATGGGCAACAGAACAGCAATTGAACCTAGTTCAATTCTTGCAGCAGAAACCTGCCTAAATGGAAGATCTTAATGGTATCAGGACTCCTCAGCAAAATTCTATAGATTAGAGCCAAAAACCAACGCCTTGACCTGAAAACCAGCATCTTGAGAAGTACAAAAGTTGAAAACTTTAATAGGGCGAGCTTGGAAATACCTGCTTGCTTTTTGGAAACTATCTGATCACACATCCTTTGTAATTCCAATGAAATTCTAACCAGGGTGTAGCATACGAAACAACTTTTCAAACTCACTAAGAGAGAACTAATACAGGCATGCTGGATTTCACAGGGTACTGGGAATATCACCCCATTTATCCTCAGAATAATGAATGTTTCTTCTTCCTTCTGATTGGGTCTTAGTGATTGAAGGCATCAATGGAATGAAAAACAAATTTACAATGAGAAAGAAGCCTAGATCTCAGACTTTCACTGTTATCCATTGTGGTTTGGTCTCCAAAAGTAGGGGAGTAAATTTCTCAGAGTTCTTAATGACTATAGTATTGCAAATAGAATGCAGAAAATACATGAATCAAAATGTAATTAATTGCACACTATGCAAAGCAAGTAAAGACCTGAAGATGGGGATTTCACTAATTTTTTTTATGAAAGAAATGCAGAGCTTGGGGGTTTTGGTGGAAGAGTGCAAGCAAATCTATGATGCACTTAGATTACTCTTGGCTTTGCTGAGGAAACACTCCAAAGTCACACACACTGTAGAAGTTACATACGCAAGCACTGGTTTAGGACATTGCATTAAACTTTACCAGAATTAAAAAGTATTTAAACTATATTATAAAGCTGAATAGCCGACATTTAAAGATACTTATTTCAAAGAATACTGAAAGTACAATGACAGAAAAGATCAGAAATGGTTCACAGTTAATTAAACAATAATGCATTATTGACTACTTACCTGACAGCTGAAGTTAGCTTAGCTGTATTATCTGAAAGCATACTTATTGCTCCTTCGTCCTCCCCTTCTATACCCTGGGTTTTGAGGAAGAGTTTGAAAAGAAGAATAAAAATAGTCATAATAAATACAAATATCACACATGCAGATACAGTCAGTACATTTAGAATCTATTTTTTCATAATGGTATTAATGTCCGGAGTGCCTTTTTCAGTTAGTATGAGGTTATATAATTGCAACACCAATGAACAAGAAATTGAAACTTCTCATGAAATATGGTATTTCTAGTCCTACTTTTAAGATCGTATTATACCTAAAATTCAGTATGCACTGAAAATTTTTCTCTGTGGGATGACAGGGTGGGTTAAGCATCTCTAATAGGCTAAGCCCTATTATGCTTTACATAAAACACAGGTGATAAAACTTACCATGATACTTTTAAGTCTTTTGACTTCATCCTCTTGGGCTCTGTAAGATTCCAGTTCTTGCTGAACAGACTCAGCCACCTCTGGAAAAGGACTAATGCAATAGTCTGCATTAGGCTCAGTTAAATCAACAAACTGAAATACTAGAACCAGACAATAAAAAACTTTTTGGAAATAACAATACACGAATCATGCAGCAGTATCAAATCACTGCAAATAATGACATCTTACTGTAGGTTTACTTAAACTTTCTAAGATATAGTCTCTGCTTTCAATAATTTTATGTACTTTTGGTAAGAACAACTTTGAGCTCTGTAACAGAGAGCTAATAGACAAATATCACGGACAATGAATACTGGCAATGATCATTCTTTATGTGATGGGTTGACCCTGGCTGGACGTTATGTGCTCACCAAGAGACTCTACCACTTCTCTCCTCAGCAAGACTGGGCAGGGAGAAAGCAAGGTAGAAAAAACCCCCAAGGTCATGGGTCAAGACACAGGCAGTTGAAAAAAGGAAAGCTTATGTGTGAAAGCAAAGGAAAACAAAAGGTTTTATTCTGTANTGTGGTGTGGAGTATATCTTTATTCAGTTTGGGTGAGCTGTCCTGGCTATGCCCCCTCCCAAGAACTTGAACACCCTCAGTCCACTGGTGAGGGGGAATGTTGGGGAGACAGTGCTGATGCTGTGGGAGCCCTGCTCAGCAGCAGCCAAAACACTGGTGTGCTATCAGCACCTTTCTAGCTACCAATGCAAAGCACAGCACTGTGAGGGCTTCTGTGGGGAAATGAACTCCACTTCAGACAGACCCAATACACCTTAAAAAAAGCCCCCAAACAAATATTTTCAAATAAGATTAAAAACAGAACTATCATATACGAAGAATACTTAGAATTTATATTGACTAAATTAATATAAACTGTATACCTTTATAGCTTACCTGCCCTTATGCTTTTGCCAGAATTTATCAGATGCAGTTAAATCATAGGACTTCTTATTTTTTTTCTTAGGTCTAGCACCTGCTGGAGTACTTTCCATTCCTGTTGATTCTTCCAAGTTAACTCTATTCAAATGGAAATCCTAAAATAAAGAGGAATCTTATGTAAATATTTGATGGTTTAATTGTTTATTCAGTCTTTTATACTTAACAAAATATCTTCCAGAATATTTTCTAAAAAACTATTAACACAGCTATTTATTAGAACTTCGTAAGTAGGCAGGAAACAGTTTACTAGTTAACTAGATAATAATAACACCAATATAAGAACTCCAAAATTACTCACAGTTACTGAACTGTGACCAGTTCAATACTAAACAAGGCAACAAATGTTAAGCAAAGACATTTGATTATCTCATATGCAAGCAGTCTTCTGACACTGAACTTGAACACTGTTTTCCACGTAGAAAATAAGTTATTTAGCAAAGACTGTGCTCTAACAACTCTCCAAAACTTGAAGTAGAAAAGTTTCTATGTTGCAGACAAAAAGTGTTTCTAAGGCTGAAGTTCACTTAGGTAACTACAACATATGTATCAAAGCCGCCACGAAGCTCATGACACCAGCAACAGGATAATTCACTTCGAGGACTATTTAGCTACACCTACACAGCTCTTTCCCTAATTATTTAAGCACTAGTAAAATAGTGAATGCATGAGAAAGCAAAACTCTGCAACAAAGCTGCATTTTTCCATATAGTTTTTCTTCTTCCACAGATGCATGAACATAGATACTACATCGCTTTGCTAGAGGACACAGTTATGCTCACATGTCACCACACTGCTCCCTGTGGGTCTTCCAGTTCTTTTCCCCACTGCCAAAGACTGCTCTGTATTTTCTGAAGCTTACCTATTCTCTCTGGTTTTCAACAGAGTATTAATAAGTATTCCACTTGCTGACTTTGTCCTAGCCCTTTCCAAGAATATTTAAAACTTCGGAGGTGCTCTTTGCTTGGCAAATAATGACAGAGTCAAATCTTCAACTACAGAGAATCTGTTATGAACCTTTTAGAATAGATATTTTTTCCAGAAATAAAACTTCACTTTATTATTCTCATTAAAGTATAAAGAAATGGATCACTGTGAGTGAAACTGTCAAATAAAGTTTTAAAATGTTTCTAGTTATCCCTTGTCAGGGACTTAAATACTGCAAATGTTCCATGCCAGAAAAGAAACAAAACCAAGTAGCTACTCAAAGGAAACACACGCAGTTGATGAGCACAAACCTCATCTTACAAGAGGTGTTTAATGTTTCAGCAAAAAAATAGTATTTTTCAAGCACACATATTCAATAAAAACTTGAAAAGAATTAATTTGATTGCAAATTTAGCTGTAACTTTTAAGGGAGATCTATGTTTTGGCTCATTTTAACTCACCAGTGACCTGTGTTGTCAAGTTAGTTTTGGCATTTACAAGTCTTCCTAAAATAATTCTTATTAATTAGTGCTCCTCCTTTCAACTCCCCATTTTGCCCTTATATTTCTATCCATGCCTCCCATTTTTCTGTATCCACTGATGAAAGGTTTTTATTTAGAAATATGAATCTCCTCATGTAAGCCTGTTTAAGTGTAGAAACTGCACGGTTATAATCTCAATGGATGCAGCACTCAACTTTGTGCCTGGGTAGTTCAACACTGCACAGAATTCCTGGATTATTGTAACTGAGACCTTAAACAAAAAATGATTTGTTTGAAAGTATACTTGACATAATCAACACCTTGGAAACACTTTCATGGTTACAATTTATGGCCTCTTAAAGGACTACTGCAGTTATTTCATGAAATATGCTCAGCATGTGAAGAGTTTGGCAGGCTTGCCTTTAACGTGAATAATCTGACTGGTTTTGAAATTAAACTTTTGCCCTTTTCATGGAACCACAGACTGCTTGGTTACAATTTCACTAAAAAAATTCATAATCCTGTGCACTTTTAAGATGCAACACTTAACAAGTTGGTCCAGAGAAACTTCTGAAGCCTGATACAGTAGAGATAAATATCCAAAGATCGTTGAGCAAGTCTTCTAGTGTCATTCTGATACCCCGACATACTGGTAGCACTAGTTGTCCTCAGCTTCCAGTACATCTTTGATCTGCATCCTGATGAACTGAAGTCCTATCCCAACTAATGCCCGAGGCCACCCAACACTACTTCAATAAGAAATCTGTAGAAATTCAATACTTCTACCTTCAAGTCTCTAGTCAGTTCAACACTTACTGGAGAAAACTCGGTGCAAACTGTGTTTTTTTCAGATATGCCTTTCCTGAAGAAACTAGGCCAAACATTGTTTATTTGTATAAAGCACCCTTAAGTTTAAGAGGAAAGGACTTGTGATAAGGAATTAATTACATAAAATAAAATTTACAAGTGCCCTAAAACATTCCATTAGTGCTGAAATATTTTCATCATAGCAATGCAAGTTTCTGGACACTCTGTGTGTGACTACACAGTTCACCATCAACTTTGTAGATCAATGCATATGTGCATGTGCATATTTCATGTATGCTTCTAACAGTCTCAATAATAAATCCAAAATAATTCTCGAAGATAGATACTGAAATCATTTTCACAAATAACTCTCAGTACAAAAAAAGCCTCCAGATACTAATTACTCTTACTCTTTTTTTAAAAATTATTATTTACTCCACACCTATACACAAAATGCACAAATCTGAGGTAAACTGAATGAGCTATCATTAAAGTGCATTTCTACTATTGGTTTTATAAAACAAACTTGAGGAAATAAAGGCAGCTTAAGGCTATCTAAATTAAAAAAAAAAAAATTTTAAAAATCTGTTTTAGATTCCTTACAGTGCGATCGTATACCACTCTGCACTGAACACCTACACCACCTTGTGGAGAAAAACAGGAAAAAGTATTTTTAGAAGTCCAAACTAAAACCAAAATTGGTTTTAAAACACATTAAAAGCATTTCTCTTTCAAAGTTGAATTGCACTTAATGGCGTTTGGATATTACATAACATACAGATCATGAGCTACTGAAGAAAACAGCAGGATTGCTGAATTAGCTACCTTTAGATGATATCAAGGTTTCAACTTCTAAAATATTTTAGAAATCATTGCTAAATAAAACTTCTGGAGAAAATCTTCCAAGTTATTCTTTACTAAAACAACTCCCAAACAAAACAGACAAAACGGGTTTTGGATTAAGAGAGAATCTGGTAATAAGTTTAACAACAAACTCAGTGAAAAAATAGTTTTGGTAACAAAATCAGATTTATCCTTACCAGAACATCATGCACTAAAGCTTGGTATGTCCAAGTATGATGTAGAGGAGTTGCTAAATCTATGTTTCTGTCAACAAGGACTAATAGGGGCCTTTGGAAGCTGAAAAGATGACACCGTGTTAGTACTTCTTTAAACATGGTTAAAACAGCCCAGTAACATCCTGAGTGATATCAGCCACCTTCTATATCATATTTCAAGATAAAAGCAAAGGTGCTTCTGCTAAGCTACTCCAGCCTTCCCCAGAGTAACTGGGTCTGATCACTATGATAAATTCCATTAATCAAATCTTAGTAATGATAAAAAGATTACTTTATTTTGTACTAAGTGAAATTACCAATATATAAATATTGAGCAGAAGTCGAAACCCTGGACAGCAACTAGCTTTTTAGGTATTAAACAATACATCTTTGTGTGGATACGCATTTGAGTTCCAAACAACTGTTTCAGTGGGTAATATTTAATCCCCATTATGATCCTCAAATATAAAATCTCACTTCCAAGGGTTTTTAATTTCATTTTTCTCTTTGCTTGTATAAAAAGTCCACAAAAAAATAAATTATGAACTTCTGAAATGCACTGTGGTAATTCCATCAATATCCAATTTTGTGGTAAAAGAATGCATTCATGCCTAAAGGTCTTGAGTTATGGATACATGAAAAATTTATAGTGAAGATCAGAAGACTGTGAGCTGACAGAACATTATTACAAACATTTTTCTTAAGCACACTATTTCTACAAACATGCCAGTTAAAGTGCATTTGAACAGAGTAAAAGCATTTAAATTCCATGCTCTGGATTTCCTTGCAGTAAGTATATCCACTTAAATATATAATCTCAAGAACCTTAGTCACCGGATTCTGAAAAACCAAACTAAAGATCTGAAGCCATTCAACTGGTTAAACTTTCCTATGTTTCCTTTACCTTCTATTTTAATTTTGAGGGCAACGATGCTACACTATCAGGAAAACAAGCCATGCCTCTGAAGGAAAAGCAGTGCTTACAATTCATTTCCCATGAAAATGAAGAAACTGGTATTTCACAACTATTCTCTCCTTTCAATCTCATTCCTTTTGCCAGCTTCGTTGTTTTTGTGCCTTTTATCCAAGTTCTGATTTTAATTTGAGATAGAAGTATGATGACTGTTTATATCCAGTTAAGAGATTCTAAGTCTCCTTCAGCTACAGTCTTGCCAACACACATCCTCCTTTTCATGTACAGTATAAACTCCTACAATACACCTTCCTAAGGCAGCCTGTGGAGTATTCAGCTATCTGGGGGCAACAGTATACAGGGATGCTACTGAGAACACATTACCAGATGCACACAAGCATCTTTAAAGGATTCACGTGGTCATGACTGTAACAGACCTTAATTATCCAAGTGGTAGTCCTCAAGCACTCCTCCTCTGGTCAAGAGGGGGATCAGCTGAGAAACACCCGCTTTTGACATAACTAAACTGGTAACAGTGTTCACAAGCAAGAAAATGAGTCTTTCTTTCTTTTAAAGGACTAAGAGTTGCTAAGAGGTATGTGCAGACATCCAGTGGCATTTCATAGTCCTGTAAACAAAGTGTATTTGCAGAAGTTCGGCTCTTGCTGGGTTTAGACACTGAACAAAATTAACTGGTTCATAACATAATTTTTGACTTACTGTCCTAGGACCAGACACTTACTAGTTACAGAAGTTTTAAAATGGGTTATGCTGTGAGATTGGAAAATTCCCTTAAAAGTATGTAAATTCTTTTAATATAGAATTGGAACCAAATTCTTGTAAATACAGTTTTTAGTACAGTCATGACTTACCCAAACAACTGAAATATGAAAAATAAAATTACTAACACAATACCTGAACTGGCCAGCTCCAAGTGTGTCACCTGTAAAAAGACTGTTTCTGGCATCTCTTAGATTCTCTCTGAGCTTCTTATCCAGTTTCTGAGGAGAGGAAAAACAAAACCACTTTTAACAAACCAATGGTTTCCTAACCTCTTTACATGATCAACATTAAAAGATTTATTGTGTTGTTTTTGTAGTTTATAAATGTCTTCACTGCAGGAAGACTAGGTCCAGTGCACATGGGAAAGAAAGAAATCTTACATCTATTTTCTCCCTCCAGCATTTATATCTATGTCTGGGACTACACTGAAGATGTTTCCTTTATGTCTACTAATCTCCTCCCGGACAATTAGCACCCTTTCCCTAAACATGCAAGTAGAAATACCAGTAGGAGACATCAAGAGGGAACCACAGGAAAAGCAGCAAACTGGGCTGTCAGACACTGCCACACAATTGTTTCATAAAAGTGAGATTATCCTCAATATGAGTGCATGCTCACTGCATGCTTAAGTTTAATCAGTATTATCATTTCACTGACAAAGAAGATGCAAAGAAGATGGAAGAAATGAACCATAGTGACTCCTAATGAAGACAGTTCTGTACAGATTGCTAATTGTGATTTAGTTTGGTCATTTTATCCCTATTTGATGATCAAGTTCAATATCAGTTTAATTTGATACACTAAAAACGTCTTGTACTTACAGGGTTTCCCAGCAAGACAGATAAAAATTTCTTACTGATACACACAGAGCAACATAGGCCCGACAGCCACTTTTTAAACTGTGTAGATGCATCTTAATTGTAATACCTGTCAGAAAATCTTGATTAATTCTACTTAGGGATAATTACTTATGTTTAAGTTTCTCATCATTTTATTCCCTAACATTATAGTTCCTAAAGAAGTTCCATGGAACTGAAATCCAAGAAAGGAAAATGGATGTATCTCTTTTCCAGTTTTATTTCCTTCACAAGGAAAAGGATACAATGACACTAGATCTCTGCCTAGTACTGAGAAAAGTAAAAGTGATGTTTGGAAAGTTTTAAAGCAATGATAAGCGATTAGAAAAACAGTTCTTACCACTGCCACCATTTCAGCTGCAGTTCCTCTTGAGCATCTGATTATAGGAATAGCGCCTAATAAAAAATACATTGACTTCTACGTGCATTGTAATTTTCAGATTCTATATTACTTTACTTTTAATAAACAATTTTCATTAACATTCTGAGATTAAATACAAACTTACATTAAACTTTTCTCTTGCAGTCTTTATCTATGAAACAAAAAACACTATACACAAATATTAAATAAAGTTTTACAAAAGTAAGTGAATACCCCATACAACAATTTATGAGAAACACAGTGTATACTAGAAAGAAAGCTAATGTACTGTAGAGGTGACAAACTATCTTGTACAGATACATTAAAAGTTATTTTCAAAAGGCTAGAAGTCCCTTGAACACAATAATATGTATTATACCACCACGACCACCACAATATATCTGTTACAACTCACTGCATGGTAATGCTATTTTCGAAAGCACATTTTCCATTGGCTTACAGGTTTCAAAATATTTAGCTACTGTTTCTCACTTATCTATACAAATACGAAAATTCCAAAACCATAGAGTTTAAATGACTGAGGAGAAGACATTCAATTTGTATCACACCAACACTTGAAAGAACTGAATAGGTCCAAGGGAATCTCTCTTGAACAGGCTGCCCCACAGCAATCCCCAGCTCCCCTTGCAGCCCAGCTATCTCAGACGGACCAGTTTCAGTTAGAACTTAAGTTAAATGCCATCACTATGAAAAATGTATTAGCTAAGCATCAAGGAAACTCACAATAAAATAAGTAAACTTAATAGATCTTGCTATTCCTGGAGTTATTTCAGTTAGATCTTTGCAGGTTTTGTGTGAGGAGTTTTTTTCTTCTAATTCTGCAGGGGGGTGGTTTTGGTGGGGTTTTTTTTTTGATTTTTTTTTTTTTTGAGAATGACAAATCCAAACTCAAAGCACTATTATCTTCATTGCAAACTAGGATTTTGTTAAAACTGTGAATGCAAACCTTTGCATTTCAGTAGTCTTCTCCCATTTATACTGAAGGCTAAGACTCAACTCCCATGAAGGACAGCCTTTATTGTACTTTACAGTGATATAAAGCAATAATTTGAGCAAGATCATTATTTCCCTCTGTGAATTATTGAGCTTTTGGTCACAGATCTAATTCTGCTTTTAATTTTCTATATGAAACCACTAGACATGTAGTTATCTCACTGAATATGGAAAATAGCTAGAATTTGGAAACTTACCAAGTGTAACAAAAAAACAGAAGAGACTATCAACAATAGTGTCCATTATAGTTTCCATTTCTGTGTCTGTTATATCTGGTCGGTTAATGGCTAAAACAGGGTGGAAAAAAGAATAGGGTTAAATAATTTAACAAATAATTTAAAATAGCTTAATACTGAGAGGGCAAACCTCTTCTAATCTGATGGCTGTTAGTAGTCAACAGATTTTGGTGCAGAAGAGATTACATCCTGAAATGCCCCTCTTAGCACATCTATTAGTTTCCACCCCCTTTTTTTTTTGAGAAAAATTTGGGAGAACTTAATTAATGTGTGCTGTATAAGGTCAAACACTACACAATCATTTCCAAGTCTCTCTGACTGCATACATATCTTTTGGATTGTGTCAGTATTCCATTAACAAAAACCTACTAAGAAACATGCCCTAGAAGAGAAATGGCCATCCACTTGGCAAACATTTTTCAGGAAAAAAAATCCTCAAAAATTACCTGTGTAGTTTAATTATAGTATGCAGTTATCTATATTCAAGATTTCGAAATCCCACCTCTTGTATGGAGATTCCTTTTTTTTTTCATAAATTTACTGTCAGTCTCTAGATTAGGGGTAATTCCCAAGTTATAAAACATTTTATTTGACAGATAAGAGAGATTTCCCTCCCACATTTAGGTCAGAACAGAAGACATGCAGCAACATTTCTCTTAAGTAACTAACCCTGACAAGAATATAAGAGCCAACAGGAAACATCAAACTAAATCTTATCACAGATCTCAAGTCAAGCATTATCTCAGGATTCATGCCATAAATTCTATCCTTGTTTGTTTTACTTTACCTTTAAAAACTTCTCACATAATTACCTGTCTTATCCTCTTTCTCCAAAAATGAATTTCAAAGCTCTAAACATTAATAAGCCTTCCTTTCTAAATTTATGCATGGCCAGCCATAACCATTCTCTAACTTTAAAGGTGCTTTTTTTCTCCCCATCTTTTCTCCTCTAAGAACTTTAGAGAAATGGATTATACTTCAGCAACTATACTTAGCAAGCCGAAGTTTTGACTAGGCTGACAGCAGCAATAGAAGGTTCAAGTTTCTGAAATATCAGCACCAAGAAAGGCAGATCATTCCCAATATCTGTATTTTTCTGTAATGACAAAGCTTTGAAATTCACTGGGGCTATCATTCTGTAGTTATCTCCAACTAATGGTCTCCCAGTTTACAGGGGTAAAAAACCTTATTTTTACTCTCTTGCCTTCTCCATTTAAAAAATTTAATTCCCATCCTGTTATTATGTTTAAAGTACTCATTTCTGATGTTCCTGTAATCTGCATACTGTCAGTGCCTTCTAATTTTGTCTAACATGCACATTTTATGAGCACATTCCTTGTCTTGTACCATAGCAACCAACACAGATCCTCAATATTACTGCTCCTTAGATCAACCTTTGAGAAACCTCATTAAGAATCTTTTGGTAAAATGTTCTACCATGTTTTCTATACATTTCTCTCTCTCCACTCTAACAAGCTTATGGGGAATGCATCTATTACAGAAATGTAAGCTTAGGTGTCCTACATTTTCCTGTTGTACTACAAAATTCAACCAAATTGTAAAGAATGGTAAAGAAGCATTCAAATAGCATGAAACAGCATATCCCAAATATCAACTTTATACTAATATTACTCTTTTACTCTTCCTTCTACACAGTCTTAGAGAAACAGAACCAAAGAGCACCTGAGGGACTATCTAGTTGGTCCTCCTTTCCAAAGATGAGTTAAACCCATGTAATTTCTGCATCTAAACCAATTCAAAGAGCTTCCCAGTCATAAAAATACCATAATGTTTACAGGTAATCTAATATTTCACTGTTTTTAAAATTAGAAAGTGCTCCTTATATGTGATCAGAAACTTTCTTGTTGCATTTAAACTCACCACTTCTTGTTCATTACTAAACAAAGAGAATGTAGTGTCCTTTCTGCCTATGAAAGTCTTACACATAATTGAAGGATTTTATCATGCTTATTGATCCTGACATTACCTGTCTGTAAAAGCAATCATACAGCCAAGAAATCATGAAACTGAAACTCAACCTGTTTTGTTATACTTGTTCTTGGTTCACCCATTCAGATACATTTGTGGCCATGCAGCAGTATTGCTGCAAGAACAGCAGCTGTTTTTCAGTACACTCAGATTTACATTGATTTTTGTAGATTATGAAACTGGCAGTCTCCTGCTATACTCTCCACAGGCAAAAAAGCCCACTTTTTCCTCACCTCTGCACTCCTACTGACTGTCTGTGTCAGATCTAGAACTCCCACAATAAGACAGATCAGCTACTGAGCTCCAATGGAAAACTCATCACTCTGTGGGAGATCAGATTTCTGTTTGATGAGCTTTTGGAAACAGCCCACTTCTACATTGGTTTAAACATGGTGGCAAATTTCAGTGGCTCAAGAGAGGAAAACAAGCCAGATAGAAACTGATGGGTGCAAAACATTTTCAGTCATTTTAATTCAAATTCCTTGTTAGCATAAGGAATCTTATGACAGTCAGTTAAGTATCTTTATATTCACAGGAACATATCACAAAACAATTATTATTAAAACTCTCAACATCAGGTTTTAGCGAAAAAAATAAAATCTGCTTTTCACACAAAACTGCCTTTCATTCTGCCAATGGAATCAATCCCCACTGTGAGACACAACTCAGTATTATTGACCTAGTTTTAAAGAAAGGTACTGACTTTGGATATTGGGCAAGAGAGGAGAAAAAAATCTCACTGCTAAATATTAGACATACAGAGACTTTTCATCTCTACCTGGTCACTAGGGAGTATTCCATGCACCAGGAATTAGCTGTGTGACACTGTGACTACACTTAACGTAATGAGGAGCTGCTGCAAAAATAGGACTATCTTGACTTCTGCTTCTTCCCATGCATTGCACTTGTACATCACACAAATGAGCTGGTATTTTCTAAGGAATGAGTCAATTAAACACACACTGCAGCTCTGAAATTACTAGTTCTTATGTAAAAAGAGGAGAGGAAGAGCAAAACTAGAAGAAGCAAGACACCATACCCTGTAACATCCAGAGTAAGGGCCAGGAGTGGTGGAGTGGTAGTTCTCTGTACATTTATCACATTGAAGAGCCAGGGCCAGAAGAGTACATGAAATCAGCACAATGGAGGGAGGAAAATCACGTGGATAATTACGACAACTAGTATGTACATTGACTTGAGCTGCCATAGCACCAAGGCAACTGACCTAAGACAGCCACTTACTTTTCCTGCTAGGTTCCAAACCAAGTTGAACAGAAGTCTCAAGAACAAAAAAGAGTTCCAGGAGGCTGACTTCACTTGTAACTCTGAAACTTTGTGAAGAAGCTGACATGCTTGGCTCACATGCTTGCAGAAGCAATCAGCATTGCTTATTGTCTAGAATGCCCTTTCCCACTCATAGTGACTATCTACATGTGAAAACAATACGTAATTTTTCCAGTATTATTTCTTGTATCAAAAGCGTTATTATCCATAAATGTCTATACCACAGTTCTGCTTTGTTATTTAAAAATACATATTTATTTTTCAGTATCACAATCACCATGCGATAAAGATTATGAAATTAATATCTAAGAACTGCTTCTTTCATGACTTTACACATCTAACAGACTATCCTGAATTCTGAGCAGATCAAAGCAAAATGAAGTAATTGCTGGTTATTAGCTACAACTTCAAAAGTAAATTTTAACTTCAGACATTCTGGTATAATTTCTATATAAATTTACTTACCACGATATGAAACAAGTTCCTTGTTTTGGTTACACAATACAAACATATCATCTTCTAAAGTAATAAAATTAAGATATTGATCGAACACCTGGAAACCAAGGAATAATGGTCAGAATAGTCCAGAGTGAAGCACAAAAAAAAATATATATGTGATTAACTGCTACTTAATTTTGAACACTTTACAGAAATACCTGTTCAAAGAAATAAATGCAAGATATAATTAATGAATTAAAAAGCCTGTGTAAGGATTGAGTGATTAACACAAAATATTAGAGGACTGAAAAGTGCCAGAACTGTCCAACTTCAACTGTTTCTGTGAACAAAGTTTTAGCAGCCAAGTATGACTGAAAAAACACATATGGAGCACATTTCAATATTACAGGTTCACTTTTTATGAATATGAAGGACTACAACATAATCAGCACTGATAGCTCAGCTAAGAGAGAGGAAAGAGGGCAATATCTGAACAATAAGACATTACAGCTCATGACTTTCAGCTTTTCTGTAACACACCTGTACATTCAGGAAAAAAATTAAACTTCTGCATAGCATAAACTATTAATGAGACATCACAGCCGAAAACCAGATTTAAGAAAGTTAGCTTACAGTGCTACAGCAATTTCCTGCTGCTGAGGACCTAAGGTGTAAACAAAACTAGTAGTGTTCATTTTATTTCACAACGGGTTCTTTCTCTCATGCCAGTAGTACTAACCGGAGTGAGAAAAAGTGAATATATTTAAGTATATTACTTAATAATTTACAGGTTTTGGTACAGCCATTCAACAAAAATAAAAGTAAATCCCTGACACATGCCTTTAAATCATAGAGGTATAGGAGTGTACTCAGTAAAAGAGTGTACATATGAAATGTTATTTCAAATGAGAACTGCACTCAACACTGCTCTTTTTGTGTATTTAGGACATAAAACCCCACCCTGAGATATATGCACTGAAAGCACTCATTCAGCTGATGAGATCAGGAATACTTTGAAACCACTGTATTTCCTCTCTTATCACTCAGCACAAGTCTTGCAGCATTTGGACTTTTGACAGCTGAAGTATGGTACTAAGCTGCATTACTGGGACGACTGTAGGTTCTGTTTTTTCCCCAGTATGCCTGAAGATAAGAATGCAGTAACACCTGTAATGGTGTTAACTTTAGGGACTGGGGGACTTTCTTACCTTAGCCACTTGAGTTACTGCATTAGCACCTATAGCAGCATTTGCAATATCTTCCAGTTTACTTCTTGAAATGGCAGAAATAAAGTTTAAATAGTAAGATTCATAAAGCTGGTTTCGAAGATCCTAAAAGAGAGGAAAATCAGAACCCTTTTCCTGAGTAAGTACTAATACATTCCTGACTAATTAAAAGAAGAAATCATACTTTTACTATGTGATGTTACAGCTATCCACAGTCAAACTAAATCTTCAGAAGTGCTTAGCTGTCTCTTCATACAGCTCTGTACACAGTGTTTTGATTACATGTCCAGATATAAACAACCTAACACAGAACTGAAAAACAACAGGAAATGACATTTAAGCTGAAAGGCAGCAATTACTATTCCACACCTTACTGCTGACCAAAAATACCCTTTGCTCTTTTCATTCCTTTGGCAAAGATGTCAACCTTCCATCTCCTTCCCAGTAATGTGAAAAATTGAGTCTTCCCACTCAAAGCAGTATCAAATTGTGCAGGCGGCTTAGGATCATGTCCAGTCAGGTTTTGAACCTCTCCAAGGATGGAGACTCCACAAACTCTCCAGGCAATCTGTTCTAGAGTTCGGCCACCCTCATTAAAATAACTTTTTCTAATGTTAAATGGAATATTTGTACCCACTGCCTCTTGTCTTTTCACACCCAAAACTCTCTCTCTGAAACACACGAGATATATTTACCCTTCTACTTGCTGGGAAATTGAAGCTTTGCATAGTAATACTTTGGGTAATATTTTTCTGACAAATATGTGCTAATAACAGTCACACTCTGGTGAGTGCAGGATTACTTCACACACCTTGTTGTGTGGACTCTTTTGAAACATTACACATGCAAGTTACCTGGCACATTCTGTCAATATTTTCTTCTGTTGGCATTACAAAGTAAACAGCTGGAACATCTGGAATAGCATCCCGATCGGAATGCAAAAGGCTGACAGGAAGAAAAAAAGACATCTCTAATGTGTTGTTTCTCTGATATGTGTAAAATTATAAAAGTTAAGAAGCTATTTATTTGTACAGACAAATATAATTTTGTACAATTTCTTTCTATATTTAGCCAGAGTTGTAGCAAGAAAAAAAAAAAAATCACATTTGTATATGTTTTGGCTGAATATATTAATAGATGTTTTCAAAGTTTATTCAAAGCTTGAGAAAAGGCTTTACAAAACTTCAAAAACAGATTATCCATTCAGAGGAAGCTAAAATACTGCATCCACGAAGTTCATATGTGAACTGTTGACATGGTAAAAAACCACTGTATATTTCATTCTATTAAACTTGCCTTTCCTGCTCGAAGGCAAGGTGCTTAGATGTTTTTCTCATGTTTCTGCTGATGTGTCAGCATATTAAACTGTGTTTCCATTTCTAGCCTTCACTTAGCAAAAGGTAATAAACTTGTAAAAAAATAAATGTATGTTCAAAGTTTCTTCACGACTATTACCACAGCTACAGAATGACAATGGATTAGGTAAATGCAATCTGGTGAAAAAGAAATGAGAAATCTCTTAAAATAATAGTTAAAGATTTCATATGTTTGACAGCAGACAAGTAAAATCTATGTGTAAAAAGATAAGCAAAGAACATACACAGTCCCATTAACTAGTCTGTGCCAATATAATTTAAACATATATCATTACATAAGAAGGATTTGTAGAGACAAATTCCAAAAGAACCTACTGGATAATTTTTATTTTTGAACAAGGGCCTCCTGAACTGAGCAAGAAATCGTACTGAACAGTGTTTGGAACTATCTCTCCACTCCTTGATTCTGAATGTTGCCATCTGATTTAGGAACAAGTCAGTGTATAATCTTTATTTTAGCAGTTATTTATTCAATGATTTTTCACTGATTCATTCATTATTTTGGGAAACATTAAATAATGTTCTTTTTAGAAAAGTATTCCAAATTTTTTAAAAGTACTTACAGATGCAAAGTGATCCCCATATCTCTTAGCTCTTTCACTGACAGCAAAGGTGAGATGATATCTTGGCCAAACCTGTCATAAATGAGAACCTGAAACAGATACACATCATCTTATAAAGTGCTGTAAAAAATGGATACTGTAGAATACAGTGGATACAGGAATTCAGGTTTAGGGAACTACTATGCTAACCTGAAAAGTGCTTCAACATCTAAACATCTACCAATTTATAAAAAATCATTAATTGGTCATGGACTTCCATTTGTGCTTAATGAAAAAAAGACAAACAAAAAAACCTCTCAGTGATAAAGAGGGAAAAAGAATCATCACTTCCATCTCCTGAAAAATGTCTTGTCAAACAAGAGTTTGCTGTCAGAAATCTGTTATTGTATGTGCAGAGTTTTTCTGACTGCATTTGGGAGAGAAGAACAGGAAAATCAAGTAAGAAAAAAGGAATTAGTGAAAAAAGAAAACAGATGAAGAGACAGAATACATGCTTTGTAGTAGCAAAAACTCCTCACGAACTACAAGTTACATTCTAAAGGTAATACAGCTAGCTTGAGCTCAGCTTCTTCAAGCTATCAATAGCTCTTCCATTTGTATGGGCTTCTTTCTGATTCACATATTTTTCCAGCAGTTTTAATACTCGACTCTGTATATTTATAATACAGGAAAAAAAATTTTGTAATTTTTTGTAACAAGTTAATAACATAAGAAAGATGAACTCGATTTAGTTAAAATCTGCAAATCCGAACTTTTCTGAACACTGTAAAATTCTCCTATTCCAGTTCCAAAAGTTCTTACCTTCCATACTGGTTCTCCTGTGCTGTTTTTAACAGGAGGAACATTGAAGTTCAGCATACGTTTCAAAGCCACTGGAAAATAAAGCCAAATAATGCTTTAATCTCTTTACACTTCAACAACAGCAATTAAACACTTTAGCAGGATTTATTATACATTTCATTTGAGAGGAAAACCATCACAAAATATGCAAGAAGTCACATTTTCATTATTTTTATGCAGTTTTAACTGACAAGTGCCTCACATCAGCTAGAATTTATGGGCTCCAGAAGACACTGCAAAAAGAAAAGAAGCAAGTTCTAAAACATTAACTCTTCCTGGTTATACAGGCTACATTCTAACATGGTTTGCCTTAAAAATAATTCCAGTATCTTCCTGAAGGTGCATTCTATCCAGTGGGAACTAGTTTGCTTTATTCCCCAATCTGCTTTTCCTACCCCACAGGAACAACATCATACAAAACACCGAACAAAAAATACCTTTATGCCTGACTAAAATCGGAACACAGTTTGAAAGATTTTGAGAACTCATATGAAGAAATTGCTGGAGGTACAAAAATATCCTTAGCTTGCAGCAGGAAAACTCTTTGAAACAGGAATGAACTTTAATTTAACTTTCCATTCACCATACAGACCAAAGCAGATTGCTTCACCTACCTCTAATTTATAAATCTATTATGTAATGAATCCTTCCTCATTTATCTGATTAAACAACACAGTATGTGCTGCTCTCCCATCCCTGACCAGCAGGGAAAGACTGTGCTATAGTGGCTATTCCCTTAAAACTCATAACAAAATCATCACAGAGTTTTGCAAAGAGGACAAACTTGCAGAAATTAGAGTGATGTATACCACTTAGCTCATGAACGGAGAGTGGTAGAAACAATTAACTTCTGACTCTGGCTGAATGAACATACTCAGTGCAGTTCCTGGGATCTACAGTATCACAAGACGTGTCAGGCTGGAGAGGACCTTGGAGGACCTTCAGTCCAACCTCCTGCCCAAGGAGGCTCAGCTCTGAGGCTAGGCCAGGCTGCTCAGGGCTTTATCCAGTCAAGTCTCCAGGGATGGAGACGCCACAACCACCCTCTGCAACCTGTGGCACTGATTGTCCTTGTGGAGAAAAAGCTTTTCCTTATATCCAGTTTGAACACCTCATTTATGTTATGCAATTTATGCCTTTTGTGCTTCACCCTACTGCTATACACCACTACAAAGGTGTGGGCCTGGTTCCACCTTCTCAGCGCTGCCCATAAGTCTTGGGGAGCTGCTGTAGGGTCCACCCTGAAGCCACCTGGAGAAAACTCCAGGCAGAACAAGCCTTAGTGCTACAGGCTCACCAGAGCCCCTGACCACCTTTGCAGTCCCTGCTGACTCTCTCTAGCTGATGGTCCACTGTGACCCCTCACAGGCCTTTTTGACAGAGCTGCTCTCTGACCTGGCAAACCCCCACACTGTTGCCTGTACGTGCAGCAGGTTCTTCCTTTACAAGGGCAGGAATTTACATTTGTCATTGATAAATTTCATCAGACCTCCGCTGGCCCATTCATCTTGCCAATCTAGGTGCCTCTAAATGGCAGCTCTGCCCTCAGGTAGAAGAGATTCCCCTAGTTTGCTGTCACCTGCACACTTAATCAGAGTACACTGACTCATCCTCCAGGTGACTGATAGATATTTTAAACAGGAGAGGTCACAGAATACACTCACGCAGTGCTCCGGTTGTTACCAGCGTCTAGGTAATTATGTCTGATTAATTACAACTCTCTGAGCCTGATCATCCAACCGGTTTTTTTAATGTAGCTAGTTGTTCATCCATCTAGTCCATGATACACTAACTTGGCTATAACACCACAGTGACAAAAGCTTTGCTGAAGTCAAGGTAAATTACATACTCTACTGTCCTGTTGCCTACAAATCCAGTCATTTTATCACTGAAGGTAATTAGGCTGGTCAGGCATGATTTACCAAACATAAATTCATGCATGTCTTTTCCTTCATGTGATGAGAAGTATTTTCCAACAGGATTCACTCTGATTGACTCAAAAGTGACACGAAGGCCTGGAAGCATTTGTAGGTGAAGACCAAGGCAAAGGCAGCACTGGTTGATACATCAGCCCTATCTGTGTCTATCACCACTAAATGACCAGCTTCATTTAGCAATGATCCAACGTTTTTTCTTATTCACATTTTTGCTACTGATGTTGCAGCAGAACACTTCTTTCTCTAGATACATGCTGCACAGCTCAACCTCAGTAGAACTTTGGCTTTCCTAACACAATCTGTCCATGGCCAGGCAGTGTTTCTGATGTCCCGTGTACTGCCCTTTCAAATGACATTACTAGCAGTGAAACATGAATGGGGAAAAATCCAAGCTAGCACTGAGTGCTGAGTCTCACTGGACTCCAGCCTTCCACTTGCTTCATACTTTTTTCTTCTTTTTTAAAGACCATGGAGCAAGCCCTGAAAGTTGATTACTGCCTGCTCCTGGACTCTTTGGCCCCTCACCGCTGGTGACATCTTCAGCCACATGAGCAATTTTATATAAAGCTGTATGGTTATGTACTTTGGTACTACTGGAGCTGAAGCAGCTACATTGCAGAGTTTATCATCTGAAGTAAAACTTGGCATAAGCTCTCTGCTAAGAAAGAGTAATCAGACTAGTAATGTGCTGTGACAATCATGTCAACATTCAGCAAGTGTTGGAGTTTCTTTTTTTGTATTCACATTGCCATTTCATTTACATTAATGTTGAATGTTCTCTGGGGCAAGGATCAGGTTTTGACTGTACTTGCACAATGATATGCTTTGGTTATGAAACCAATCCTGGTTATGAACCAGGATAAAGGTCACAACAGATGGTGTACATGCATGGTAATACCATTACTAAATGATAAGAAACTTCTTCCTGAGTATCGTTTAGTTGTTGAATCTAGCTCTCAACAGAAGACAACATGGATTCAGTTGTAAAGGCTGACTGAAATAATCAAGTAACAATTGTTGGTGACATGGACAGTGGGACTGAGTGCACCTGCAGCAAGTTTGCCAATGACATCAAGCTGTGTGTGGTCACAAAATCACAGAATCATTTAGGTTGGAAAAGACCTCCAAGATCAGTGAGTCCAACTTTTGACTGATCACCACCTTGTCAACCAGACCACACTACCAAGTGACATGTCCAGTTGAACACCTCCAGGGATGGTGACTCTACCACCTCCATGGGCAGTCCATTCCAGTGTTTAACCTCTTCCATGAAGAAATTCCTCCTCAATAAGCTGAAGGGAAGGGAAGCCATCCAGAGGCACCCTGACAGGTTTGAAAGGTGGGCCTGTGCAAACCTCAGGAAGTTCAGCAAGGCCAAGTGCAAGTTCCTGCAGCTAGGTTGGGGCAAACCCAAGCACAAACACAGGCTGGGCGGAGAATGGATTTACAGCAACCCTGAGGAGGACTTGGGGTGTTGGTGGATGAGAAGCTTGACATGACCTGGCATTGTGCACTTACAGCCCAGAAAGCCAACTATACCCTGGGCTGAATCCAAAGCAGCATGGCCAGCAGGGTGAGGGAGGGGATTCTGCCCTTCTGTTTTCCTCTGGTGAGATCCTACCTGGAGTGCTGTGTCCACATTTGGGACCAATATAAGAAGAACTCGAACCTGTTGGATTAAGTCCAGAGGAGGACCCCAAGATGATCAGAGGGCTGGAGTATCTCTCCTATGAGGAAAGGCTGGGAGAGGTAGGTTTGTTCAGCCGGCAGAAGAGAAGGCTCCAGGGAGACCTTATAGCGCCTGCCAGTACCTAAATGGAGTTACAAGAACCCTGGAGAGGGACTTTCCACAAGAGCATGTAGTGATAGCACAAGGGAGAATGGCATAAGGGGGAATGGCCTTAAGCGAAGAGAGTAGGTTTTAGATTAGACACAAGGTAAAAATTCTTCCCTATGAGGGTGGTGAGGCTCTGGAACTGGTTGTACAGAGACCTGTGGATACCCACACCTGGAAGTGTTCAAGGCCAGGCTGGATGGGGCTTTAAGCAACCTGATCTAGTGAAATGTGTTCCTGCCCATAGCAGGCAGTGAATTAGAATCAGATGATCTTCAAGGTCCCTTTCAACCCAAACCACTCTATGAACTTGGTGAAACAGAATAGAAAAGAATAAAGCTGTACAGAATATGAGCTCAAAGAAAATGGGCTTTATTAGAAAGATAGCAAAGAGAAGATAAGCAAAGGACTGCAGAGGAACATCAAATAGCACTATCAATGGTAAATGGCACAGGAATGAGATTACAAAAAGTAGACTGGTACCAAAAAGTGAAGCATACTAGTAAATATTTACGGTCCACAGAGACTGTGACTGAGATTTTTAGGCAGATGATTTGAAACATTTCGTGCTAACTGAATGCATCCAGAATCCTCTATAGCACCTAAGATACTGCAGTTGTCAAGGAGAAAGTGACATGATTACAGCTCAACTACTGACTACTACTTAGGCAAGCAAGGGAAGTAGTGGACTACAGAGTTGACACCCCCCGTGCTTTAGGAGTATGTTCAAGGCTTTACAAAGCAGCATCAAGGCAGAGAAGAATCAATTAAGGACTCTCAGCAATGTGTAAGAAGGGACAGACAGAAATCCTCATGCACAATCAGTTTAGTTGTTAATACCGTATTCTCAGTTTCTTGAGGATCAGTACACGCTCGGATGCCCTGTATTGTCTTAACACGAGCATGACAACAGCAGCTTTATTTTTGCACCATTAAACGCTGCTTCCAGTCAATCCTTCCCACAGGCAGAAGGAAGTCGAAAGGCAGAGTGCGCTCCCACGGCCGCGGGAGAAGGCACCGCTCACGGCCCGGGCCCGGCCAAGTCCCGCCCCGGGGGCGCCTTCCACACCTCGGCGGCACCTACGGCCACGTCCCCGGGGCCTGGGGCCCAAGCGGGG
>VWZT01001048.1:555633-578796 GCA_013397055.1 Pachycephala philippinensis
GGCCGCCCCGCCCCGCCCGCCGCCTGCGCAGCCGCCGCGACACGTGGCGGGCCCTGGGCCGGGGGCGGGCCCGGCTCCTCGGCAGCGGCGAGCCAGGAACGCCCCCTTACGATTGAAAGCACGGGCCTGTGCTTTGCCCCGGCTGAGAACAGGGCGGGGACGGCCTTTTCCAGATTTTTTCTATGGAGTAGGTAGGTGGTAGTTTATGCTCTCGGACTGAAGTTTCAAGAAGAAATAACTGAAACAGCTTTGATACGACCACCTCATAAATAAAAGGAGTGATGTTTCAAAACCAGGCATCTAGCTACAAATAAAGTCATGTAGTTTTAGCGAGTTATCACAAGGGAACATAGTTACAAGTTTGCTTTCCTCTGCCTCAGGACACACAAGCCCACAGGACCCCCTCCTTCATGCCCTTACAGCAATCCTACAGGGGAAGAGCCGCACTCGCCCTAACTCAGCTTTGGATACAAAGGTATCTGGATAAACATACAGCTTTATATAAAGGTGTACATGGTAAGTACACCAATGAAACTGCAGAAAATAGTGATAACAGTCACATTATCAACAAAATAAAACCACGGAAGCTACATATTTAACCTTTTATTGCACTTTGAACATATACATGGTATTTCCCCACAATTACTGATTATTTCAACACTGATGCTACACCCGCCATGTAAAATGCTGCTTGAAGATGCAACAGTTCAGGCACTGTTCCTGCAGTTCAAGTTAGAGCTCAAAATATGTACAAAATTACATTTTCTTGCATAACATTCTAAATACCATAACATAAAAAAGAACATTGTTTATGTAATATAAAAATCAGAGGGTTACATTATCGTTTTTTTACAAACATTAAGATTTTAAAAATTATTTTCTGCATACATACGATTTGACACTTCAAAAGTTTTTGCATGTCAATTTTTCTTTTGTCCAACTAGAAATTCCCTTAGGTAAGAAACAGTAAAGTTTGAGCTTTAAAAATGTTTTACCATATAATACAGATTCAAGAAATTATTTTCAAATTTATTTTGTAGGCTTCAAAGTTGCAATTCCTTTAATTAAAATCAAGACTTTTTTTGATACTATTTTCAAAATGCATATGCAGAATGTGAGTGTGAATTATTAACTAACACTCTCAAAACCCTCTTGTTTTCAAATCCCAGGACTTAACATCTTAATGGAAAAAATCAAAGCTGCAGCACACAATGATTTAGACTCTTACTATGAACAAATTTTTTCTCCTTTGGACTATATTTCACTCTTAAATCAGTTAAAAAGGCTAACAGCTTTTTCTAGTAAGCATCCTCTGAATGGGTAAAAACGCAAGTCACAGAAATTTCTTATTCCTTAGTTTTTCAAACATAGAGCTAAAATACTTGAGGGTGTTTTTTCTATTACATGTGCATTATTAAGGAGACCATACTAAATACAGTAATACTAATATATGATTGTTTACTAGAACACGATCACTCTAGAAAATAAATAGTTTATTTGATGTGCTAATTCCAGATGGAAGCTAAGGGTTTGATGCAGAAACTGTGGGGTGAAGTTCTTTGGCCAAACACAAAAAGGACTGCAATAGTTCTTCCGTGGTGCTGACAAATCTTATAAAAGATGCAGCTTCTATAAGAACATATTTAATACTCAACTGATGCATATTAATTATTCTCCCTGTGTTACAGAAATACTGAAAGTAAGCAACCTCCCTAATTGCCAGGTGTGCCTCAGGTTATGTTTATGTAAAATGAAAACTACCCCATAATATTGCACTTCAGTGATCTGCTATAAAAAAGCCTATGGTCCTTATAGCTACATAAATTGCTCTTACAATTTCAAGACAAGGAGACCATTCTGTGTTTGGAAGTTAGCTTATTCAGTGGAATTCTAATGAACAGTTCAAATAAGTTTATGACTGGTCTATATGAATAAATGCTGAAAATGAGGAAATTCCTTTCCATAATAGCATTTAGGAATACAACTCGAATATATTAAGTATTATACTGGAGTGTCTAGATAGAGCTGATCAAACCAACAGAAAAGGAAAGACGACTTGTCCTGAATGGGTACATGTCAGTATTATAAAATGGGAACAAATTCTGTGCAAGAAAAACCCTTTCAAGCAATATTACATACTATATGATTTTACAGATTCAGTGTTTGGATATAGCATTGTAGATCATAGCAGATCACTTTAAAAGTTAAAATTTTTTACACCTGACATATAGGTTAGTTCTGCTTTATATAAAAACCTTTCAACGGCCGAGTTCAAAAGTAATAAGCAATAAAAGGTGTGAACTCTATTTTTGTAATCTCAGGTATGTTTTGAAGCCTTATATTCACATTATGTTATTTCTTTCTCCACTGAAGGTTTTAAAATGCAGTTTATTTAGTTCCAGGTTCTGAACAATTTCTTGCCACTGCAGGTACCAAAAGTCCAAGAATTGTCCTTCAAAATTACTCACATTGTACTTGCTACTTTTGTAATTTCTGTACTTCTCACATGGAAAAAAAATAACATTACAGAACACATTTATCTCTAACTAGGCAAGAAAAACAAATACTGCACTGAGTACACCACTCATTTTTAAAGTATAAGATTTTATCTGCAGGAAACCCCTTACATTTTAAAAATACAAACATACAATATGAATCCTTATTATGTAAACAAATTTGTGCCAAACCACTCCCTATAACGGTAATAGACCATTCTGAAAGCTAAGAATACAAAGCATTTATTGGCAGAATGAGAGTCAAAAATTATGCAAAGATCAGAAACACAGATTATCGGAGAAAAGAAGATACTGAGAAAATGCTTAGTATATAAACAGTCAAATTACATTCTCCAAGAGAGCATACGTTTATTTTAAAGGAGACTTGAATATGCTTTTGGCCAATAAGCAAAACCCACTGCTAATCCTGTCTTAATTTCTCATGTTCTTAAATTTGTAACAACAAGACCGATGAGATTAGATTGTTCTAGCCATTAGATGTAGTGAGAAATGTCTGATTTAATACTTGCAATAATTTTCTTAGACTTTCTATTATTTTTTTCAGAAGCACCTATCCATTTATAATTACTGTGGATGTACTTTCTTGCCAACGTATTCAAATATAAAGCAATCCTGCTTATATTTTCAATTCAAACCAAGCTATATTAATAAAAAAGTGTATGATTAGTTTTCAGTATTTTGAAGAATGTGGATACATATAGATATATATAGATACATACGTATCTATATTACATCTACAGCACAACTTATGCTCAGGACATATAGTATAGGTGGGTCAAAACTGACAGAGGGAAACAGTCATTTCAAAACAGAAAGCAGCATACATTTAAAAAGAATAGACTTAAATGTCCTTTTAATTTCATAGTTTTAGCATTAGTAACATTGAAGTGTTGCTGTGTAGGAATTTCACTATTTAACTTTTACAGCTTAATGGCCCGGCTACTTATACAAATTACTGCAGCACTAACATACTTTATCCAGTGCTCAGAATGCATCTACGATTGAACAGGAAGAGTTTAGAATAAAAGCTAGAAAAGTATCAGGCCCAGACAAGATTGATGGTAGACTGCCTTTAGTTTAACAAAGAGCTTTAGTGCATGGTCGTAGGAAAATACTCACTTTAATGGAAGACGAGTTTACACATTCTAATGAGCAACAAACTTCTTTCATTCTCCACAACATTAAGTTTAACTCTTATATTTCACTTTGAAAGACCAGTTATTGTTGCATGTTCAAGATTTACTTCTGATTTTTACTATTTTGGCTCTATGAGTAATTAAAAATTAATGTATGACAGTAGAATGCAGAAATGTGCAAGGGTCAAAGATTTTGTTTAACAGAGACACAAGTTCAATCTGATTGTGTTCTTGCACTGTATTATTCTGCCTATGTTTTCTCCAGACCTTTAATGCACTAGCCACAACGACCATAAAACTACAAGTATTTTTACTTTCCTAGGTTTCGATGAACCATCAGGATGTAAATGAACCAATACAAAACAATTACTGAAAAAAATATACATGGAATTAAAGAACTGCATCACAGTTTTACGCAAGACAATGCTCTACAGCAATTATCTTCAAAATGTACCTGATTTGTTTTTGATAAATAAGTTACCTAAGTATTTGATACAATCCACGTACTTACCTATTAGAGAGTTTGGTAACATTTCATACCTGTCTACAGCAAAAGCTGACATTTCAAGTACTTCTGCAAGAGACGGCTGACTCCTAAAGTTGACTTCAAAAGGAAAATCATTGAAAAGATAAGTTTTTTTTAATTTGAAAATTGTTTTCCATCTCATAACATTACAACTTTTACCATAATTTTGGGGGAAAGGTCAGAAAATACAAAAAGCACGTTGTACAAAAATACAGTAGTGAAATGAAAGCAGATGTTCCTGCAGAAAACTCAAGTTTCCAACATCCAGTTTAGTAGCAAAAATACTTATTCCCTTTCAACTCTTAGCGTGTTTCTGATGGTGAGCTCCATTTTATTTTTGAACTGTTCATATGTCTTTGTTACAGGAAGCTCTAAGCAATTAAGAAGTCTCTTTCCAATGGGATACCTTATATGCAAAAATCTAATAGTAGGTTCAGGATCAAAACCAACGGCTGGTATATAACATGAGCCTGTTACGAAGCGCAGAATATCCTCCAATGTCACCACAGACTCACCACCTAAAAAAAATGGATTAAGTTTTATCACTGATTGCCTCTGCAACAGTCTATTACACATAAATCATTACCCTGCATGTTAAGTGCTAAGAGGAAAAAAACCCCACATGAAATCAAATCAATATGCTGAATAAATACGCAGTTATATGGCTACCTAAGAAAAAGTTTAGCAAGAAAACCCCACTTCAGTTAGTTCTGAAAAATCTTAAGTGGATACAAAAATCTCTTCTGCAAGAAAAAGACAGAAAACAGTGGTCTTCAAGACTTCAGACAAACTATCTAATAAAGGACCTTTCTGTATCACTTAGGTTGTGTGCTGGATTTTTTTTTTAATTCACAGGAGTCCCAGATCCAACCTTTCATATATTTACCCCTCTAAAGTTTTGAGCAACAGTTTCAGAACTTCTAGTTAGTAAGAAAGAAGGGGAAGAAGGAAGAATTAGGAACTGATAGTGACTACAAAACCTTGATTTATTTACCCCACTGAACTCTAAAAATCAAATTCTGTATGTATACCAGCAACTAAACAGCCTGGACATGGAAGGGGAGGATTTCTAAATTAAAAAAAAAAAAAAAAAAATTAAAAATTACTTACTTTCCACATCTTGCAAATAGCCCATCCAAAAACCAGCACCTTTAATTTTATTTACAGCTGATGAGGAATGGATTGTAAAGAGATGACAAATAGTTTCCGCTGAAAGTCTTTCGGGTTTGTGGCACAATATGCTAGAGAACGCATCTGGGTGCATTTGCATTTTCTCTAGAACGCCAAGAGTTTTCAAACCCTGCTTAAAACTAGGAGGGGAGGAAAAGAAAGAGTGACTGTGCATCAGAACTCTGCATTTTATAAAGCTGCAAGATGGGATATAATAAATCTTCCCCTTCTGCCACCTCTAAATCTTGTCACTAAGGTTACACAGTACTCCCATTTTATCTCGGAAAATGCGTTTAACTTTCATTTTAACAATCTAAATGTTTCTGTGGAGCTTTTTGGGGAGACGAAAGAAATATCAGTGATATGTGGAAATTAACGTTATTTCCTAGGACTTGAATGTATGTGCAAGGTTTACTTTTAACTTCTATACGAAAACAGCAAATCTCTTTCTTACAAATAGCTCTTTGGAAAACAGTTTAAATTCCTTGTCCATAGACAAAATGAGTTGTCTTAAAATATAGCCTTTGCTTGGCTTTTGCAGCCTGCATGTGCTGACATGCTCTTATTTCTCCCTGTGGCAAATGCAGATAAGCAGCAACCTGGGCTGTACTAGGAATTGCGTTGCCAGCAGTTCAAGGGAGGTGATCTTTTCCCTCTGCTTAGCAGCAGTAAGGCCACACTTGAAGTGCTGTGTCCAGTGCCAGACTCTCCAGTACAAGAGAGATACGGACATACTGGAGAAAGCCTGGCAAAGGGTGACTAGGATGATTAAGGGACTACAGCATAACCCTGTGAGGAGAAGCTGAGAGAGCTGGAACTCTTCAGCCTGGAGAAGGTTCAGGTGGAATTTCAACATGCAGAAGTATCTGAAGGGAATGTGCAAGGAAATCAGAGACAGGCTCTTTTCAGTGGTGCCCAGTGGCCTAGAACATTTAACAGCTAAAATAACCAACACTCTAGTTACTCTCAGTCCTTGATAGGGACAAGCAATTTCTTGTTCTACTCATTTATACACATCTTAAGCCCATCTCCCAAAATGCACAAAACCACATTACCTCATAAACAAATGGGCTAATTATTATGCTTTACGTTTTAACTCACCAGTTTTAAAATATGATATAGATTGTTCAAATATGCCAGAGGGCCTTGACTGAAAGACTAATTGCTCTGACCTTCACTAAAAAAAATCCTCACATTAACAATTAGTTTTCATAGCTCTTGGAGATTGACGCGATTCAAATTTGTCAAAGATAACACTATATGTGAAGTTTAAATCAAGCTACGCTTATTGGAAAAATTAGCATCCAATACATTTTTCCAAAGGGATGAAGAATGCGAATTAGAAGTAAAGGGCAGAGACCAACCAAAGAACAGTCAAGAGATGCAACTTTTCCAGTTAATGAGGTCATCTCTACCACACAGAAATATCAGTGCAATGCTTATGTTCTAAGCAGGCCAACTTACACTTGTTGACAGTATTGCACTCCTAATGGCACACACAAACTCCCTAATTAGAACTCTAGAAAACTCATTTGAATTCTAAACATATGTTCAACATTTCTAAAATGTAAAGATTCTAAATTTGAGCAATTCTGAATTAGAAATGAACATAAGCTAGAGAAATTTTATAGTGCAAAGGTCTTTGTGATGCTGTAGTTTAAAAACTGTGAATCTGCCTTCTTTATAAGGTTAAAAGAGGAGTGTGACCAAGGAGAAGTGGAACAGAGCAGATATGTAGAGAAATAATTTCAGTCTTTCAATTTAACTACCTAGTTAACAGTTGCTACTTAAGCAACTGAAAATTACAGTACACTTCATTGGTTTAAATGGAAAGTAAGTGAGAACATGTGAAAGCTAGTTTTAGCAACATACTATTTAGTATTTCAGTGAGGAAAAGAACCAAGAAGTTTGAAAACTCAAACAAAACAAACCTTTCTAAGGGTAAAGCAATTCTCTTGATTACGTGATAGGTCAATAAGTCATTCACCAGCACGTTCTTATCACACAAAGCTGTTACAGGTCTTAAACATCCAGCAGCAGTGAGGAATTCACAGCAGTCCTGTAGTGTAGACTGTAGGCTGGACAGACTATTTGCATATTTTATCTGCATAAAAAGATAAATCAGGCAGTTGTTTACTACATGTGCATATACACATATGTGAAAAATAAGCTTTTTAATTTCAACAAACTTTATATTCAGTGAGTCCTTCTTTATCTCCAAACGTAGTCTGGAACAAGAAATAAAATGAAACTCATTGCATATTACCATTCGTATTGTTTGTGCTACATCAACATCAGCAACATCTTCCAAATCTGGCTTGACATTCTCTGGACCATAGACAAGGCAATCGAACAGTGTTTTGGAGAAGAAACCAGGAGATGGACCACCATGAACCAGAGAAACCGCAATCATTTTACCAGCTTCAAAATAAAGATTTTCTTTTACAGCTGCAAATAGAAAAATATGTGTACTTTATATGCATAGAAATGATTTCTGATCCTCATTTTTTAATCAGAAATGTCATAGCGCTATTTTTTCTTAATGACTTTCGCTATCTCCTGATAGTTCAAACTGTACGACCACATTTTTACATAGGAGCACCATGTTCTTTTACACCAGCTCTTCAGCCACTATCAAGGTTTGGGAGATGTAGCCTCCTCTTCCACTTTACACCCAATGCATATTTAATTCTGAAGCATAAGAACTCAAAGAAGCTAACCTTTGGTCTTTGGGAAGCATGCTATGAGAAATAATGTTCTACAAATTTGAGGAAAGGAAAATAATTAGCAGAGAAAGTGAGTCCAGAAGAAAAAAATTCACTTAAAGAGAATAAATACACTAATTTAAAAGTTCCAAGTCTAGTTATATGCTGTACTTTTTCCATGGTTGTCATCAACTTCTCCAACCAACCCAAATTTTTTTAATTACAAATTCACACACCATCCCCCTTTAGAATTGAAAAAATAAAAAAACCAAACCCCAATTTTTATCCTTCAGGACTTGTGAACTGACACTCATACTGGCTGAACATTAAAAAATGTTTTAAGTTATATATTTCTCAATATGTTTTTGAACAAAGCAACCAATTACCTTGAAAATCAAGGGACAAGTTCTTTCCAGAAGAGCCTTCAAACAATGATGAATTCTGAAGGTGAAGCATTAATAATTGGAAGAAATGGTGTTTCGATGCCACAGAAGTATTTGCCTTCGATCTATTCTTGCAGTTTGAGAAATTTACTTCAATGGTGTTTGTAGGACTGAAGTTGCGCTGTCTAAATCCTTTTAAAGCATTACTCCAAATATTTTCTGCATTGATGTTAAGTCTTGTTGTTTTAGTTTTAACTTGTACCTTTAACTCCTTCAGTATATTACAAACTTCCCTTTGCTCTCTTAAATGCCTACAAGAAAATTGCATGCATTTTCAGACAAAATCTGTGATTCATAATTAGCAATAGTTATACAAAAAACATTTTAACAGTCTATTAAGAAGAATACTTCTTTAAACACTGTGGCACATTCAGGTATTGCCTAAATTGTATCAGTAAAACATTTAGTATAGATTTAAAAAATTTTAACACTGTAGTGGTAAGTTTTAAAGTACCTCTAAGAACCAAAAAAAGGAGGTAGAGATAATTACTCTGGCATAAAACAAATAGTGATTTTCTTAATTCAGTGACTCCAACCCAGTGCCAAACAATTCTCACGCAATGAGTCGACATTTAAACAATATGAATGAAACAAGCGAGAAATTGAAGAGTTTACCATTTTACATTAAGATTTTTTGCAACCAAACTAGAATAATATTTGTCACTATAATAAAAACTATATTTGAGTAGGAAGAAAGTTCTCATTTAAAAAAACAAGATGTTTTCTTTGCTTTCTAACTTCCAACCAAAACTATCTCAAATACTGTATCGACTAGAAATAACTTATTCCCTCATCAGAATTTTTAGCATATAAGGTAGAGTCTATAAATTAACTACTCACAAGAAGATAATGAATTTTATGTCCTTAAATGGAACATGCTATACTAAAACATGTTGTTTTAGCACTGACTTTAGTACAATCATGAACTATTCATACGGTACAAATACAGAAACATTAAAAATTTAGGACATGTCTAATTAGAAGAAGGCAATTAGGATTCTTTTTACTTCCTATTTTCTAAAGAACGTTTAGCCATGCATCAGTAAGAGCAAATACGCATTTCTGGATTTTGATCCCCTCACTACATAACCTAAAAATTCTCAGGCTTCATTCTTTTCTCCTCACACCCCTCTAGCATTTAGAAACAGCAGAAGCCTTTCTCAAGCTATGACTTTAGGTTTTAAGTGGATACTCATCTCATTTTTGTAGTGACTATAAACATATATACACAAAAATATATATGGATACTATATATACTCACACAGAAAAATATATATGGATACTGTATACACACACAAATACACATGGATACTGTATATACACAACACACACACAGAGACCCTCCCCCCTGCATGTTCTGTAGGAATTACAGTATAAAGCCATGTGCTAGATTACTCTTCAAAATAAGAAAAATAGAAGGAAATACTTTTGCGTCAGGGACCAGTTCCTGTTTGACATCACTGGAGATAAGGACATTGTCACTCTGTTGGATGCTGGAAGTTCTAGGTGTGAGCAAGGTGACAAGTTCTGGCACATCATCTTTGGTGACCTGTAAGTCAAAACAGTATTTTAAGAAGACATACAAATGAAGGATACATGAACACTTCCTATTTCAAGGCAGCAGTATAGTTTCCCCCTACTTCAGTACCGAATTTCATTTGTATCTTCATTTCCATGAAGTCCACCAGTGCCTGAACTACAATTTTAAAAATAACAATTTTGTGTTTTATTCCATGGTGGCCTTAGGATCTGTTTTGAGTTGCATCTCATACATCAAATGAAAGTCCTGACTGATACAGTAAGAAAAACCTAAAATTATTAAATTCTACAAACTTGAGAAGTTTTTATTACAGCAGAGGAAAACATTAATATGAACATCTAAGTCAGACTTCTAGAACACTATTAAAATGGAAAAAATACCAATAAGCAAACTTAAAGCTTTGGCATTTGTATGGTCTAAATTACCACTAAATTGTTAAAATTCCTTTAACAAGGATCTATCTTTACCAAACTAAAAAATGGTTTACTTGCCACCCAATCCAAATACCTATAGCAGATTTCCAGATTTCATGGCTTACTCAGAAAACTTCAATCACTAAACTTTATTCCAATTTTATCCAATTTGCAATTTAATGTAAGTTTCTTGAACAGAATAAGCCATCATTTCCTCATGTTTAAGTATTATTTTATGCAATAATCAGTTTCTGTGAGAAAATGGAAAATTACACACTGGAGTAGAAAATTGCGTGGAGATCCAGATGACTGCCGAGGGGACTTTGGAGGTGGCTCTTCCAGCAAACAAGTTGTCCCATTTGTGTTTTCAGAGGTAGCCAAAGCACGCTTTCTCCGTTTGCTATACTTCCCTGTATGATTACATTATATTAATTTAATGAATTTGCTAGTTGTAAAGTACGCGTACATAACTTAAAGTTATTTCAGAAATCACTGTCACATCCATAACTTTACCTGATTTTGCAATGATACTTCTGCATTCCACACACTCCCAGTTTTGCTCCCATGACTTCATAGATGAACAGGCCAAATGAGTCCCACGAGAGCCGCAATACTGACAACGCTTTATTTCCCATTTACTAAAATTAAAAAATTGGGTATTTAGATTTAGACAGAAGAATGAGGCTAGTTAAAACAAAGAATATTCAAGAGTAAGCGCAATCCAGACGCTAAACCAACAAAGCATAATTTTATCAGTCTGGTAGAACCGATTCTAATCGAGGAGACTGTCTTCACACAAGATTTACTCACACCTGGCTGCAACAAGAAAAAAAAAGCTACTTATGCTCCAGCACCTTGCCCTGAACGAGGCTATTAGTGTACTCCTGTGCACTGAAGTCAATAGTTTGCAGGCACTATTTTCTTCTCATCCTGCTAGTCAGCAAAACCCTCTGCATTTATGGGTATCCACCAGTCAGCTTTTCCAAATGGTAATTCTTTCAAAGGAGAGCTCTCTAGAGAAACATTCATACTACTGGCCTAAGTCTACTACTTTAACAATAATTTCTTGTAAAGGCTGTAAGTATTTTAACACTTATTAAATTCCTCAATTAAACTCTGAATGATACATACACAACATTAATTTAGGCACATGCTATGCTGATGCACAAATTCTACTTTGGCCTGTATAAAATGAGGACAAGGACAAGGAAACTGATAATCCATTAATTTTGCTTTTTGTGGCTTTTATAATCAGATTAAGTTAGAGAAAGTATTGAAGTATGATTGTAATGAGTAAAACAAATACATTATCTGGACAGTGTGCTGGCTTGACATTAAACCCTGATGCCAAAAAATATCAAAGCATTTATGTAAATAATAATAATAAATAACAACAATGAAAAACACATCAAAAACCTATTCCATCGTAAGTTATACTTTCCTGCCAAAGCATCATACCTATCAGGCTCATTATAGTCTCTTCCTTTCTTGCAGAGACATCTTTTAACATCACAGTGTTGATAACAATGTAGTAAGTCTTGATACGCATTTTCTTCAAGTTCCCAAGACGCATCCCTATAAACAAAGCAGAAGATTGGATATCAGAACTCTATTTCTGATTGTTTCAATGGGTTACTCTGTATTTTGAAAGAGAGAGATGCAATAAACACATGAATATATTTCAATCATGTCATGGTCTAGGTAACAGACTATTGAGAGGGGGAAGAAAAGTCTAGTAACTAAAATAATACTATAAAACACACAGACGGACTTTTTCTTGCATATTTACTTTGATTTCAAGTATTTATTATTTTTCACATGACCTCAGTGCATGTTTTCTCTGTCTCATATTATTCCCTTTTTTCTCTCACAGAAAACGAGGATATTTGTTTAGGCAGCCTACTCAATTTACTGCAGAAACTGGTTTCATGAATGCTAACTCAGAATGTTCCAGGCCAGTACAGCAAAGTTCATAAATTATTTTGACTCTTCTTCCTCTCCAGAATCTTAAGCTTTTGTCTCATGAGGGAATTAATGGTGCTCTCTGAAAAGACCAATAGTTACTAAGGAATAATACTTCTAAAAAAGAAGCATCATTCTCATCTCTTTCTGTCGTATTTTGAGCCTCATCAGGTGATAGAAACAGGAAAAACAACCTGGAATTTTGGAAGCAGTTATTATACTAAACATAACCTTTGCAATCCCTTGGCAGAAGACAGAAGCTGTATGGCTGAGTAATCAGTCAATTACAATTCTGTCTTGACAGAAATTCAGATAATTAAACTTGGGCACAGAAAATACACTTCTCAGCAATCTCTGTGTTAGGGAAAAATTATTGTATTTAAGAAGTGCTTTTATCTTTTAATTGGGTTTAGAGTTTAAGTTGAATCATGGCATTCAAAATGACTTTTCAGAGCTTCCTGTTTTATGGTTGAGAAAACTAATTTGACCTTTCCCAATTT
Source organism: Pachycephala philippinensis (assembly GCA_013397055.1). Taxonomy (NCBI): domain Eukaryota; kingdom Metazoa; phylum Chordata; class Aves; order Passeriformes; genus Pachycephala; species Pachycephala philippinensis. The sequence continues at coordinate 568,545 of VWZT01001048.1, forward strand.
TTATGTGTATCTAAAAGGAAACAGGCTACTCCTTACCAAACTGAACAATTCTACAATTGAAGGTAGAACTAACTTATCACAGATTAATAGTTGAAGTTCTGCAGAATATATTAAAATGCTTATAACAGCCTATCAAAGTTTTCATACAAGAGTGTTCATTAACAAAATTACTTACCTTTCTGGAATGTGTATGCCCATTCTCAACATTTCTTTTTGAAATTTGTCCTTGTTACTACATACCGTGCACCTAAAGAAAAATATCCCAGCACTCAAAGCTTGACACTGTGTCAAGAAAAAAAAAACACAACAAAAAAACCAAACCAATTATTGAATTACTACCATCCTTAAGATGCCAATAAACTATGTCTTAATATTGAGAAGCATTACATTCATGGATACTGTCCTGACATGGGTGTTAAAGCTAGTATCAAATCGTGACATGACTTGACATTAAAGCAAATGGCAAGGATTTTCTCTTCCTTTAAAGGAAAGAGCTCATATGTTAGAATAAGGTTCATAAACGAAAGCACCATCCTTTTAAGTCAACCTCTCCAGATCCAGAGTGTTTACAAAAAGGATGTTGTAACTTTTTCTAGTCCTGGATTTAGCCAAAGAGAACTGATGATGGATAAATTATATTTTTACCACTCAGATTCTGCACATAATGACTTGTAAGAAAGCAACTACATAAGCTGAACTTCAGTTCCTAAACGCAGTAAAGGCATAAAGTATATATCATACATGCAGAAACATGGAGGGGCCATGGGGGGAGAAAAATTAACAGCATAAAAAACCCCAAATCCTTTTGTGTCCATGACACAATTTTAGCACTGTTCTTCCAACCTAGTATATTTCATACCTACTACCTACACTTAACACTAAGCAATCATTCCATTATTTTTAAACAGAAATGTGATTTCCATGGATGCAAAAAGAATGAAAGGGAGAACCTGTATTACCTGCAAGCATTCTCGATGAAACCAAGCATTTTTACAGCAAGGACTTTTCAGTACAGTGTACACTGGAAGATGTTCAACCAAATCCAGGCATATTGTGCACTGTGAAGCTCCTCCAGGTTCTTTATCCGTAAAATTTTGGACTGGTCTATGTTCCCAACAGTAAGATCTAAAAATAATAATTTATGGTTCTCTTAACAAAATAACATTTTAAGAACCTTCTTCATAAAATTTGAAGAGAGTAAAATTAATTCATTAATCTATTTTTCATGTGTAAGTGCTATGCAACAAGCTAAAAATGCAGTCATTCTGGTTTTGGCTAGGCTAGAGTTAAATTTCTTAATAGTAGCTTGTATGGTGATATGTTTTGGATTTGTGATGAAATCAGTATTGATAACACAGTGATATTTTAGTTATTACCGAGCAGATGAACAGAGCCCAGACCTTCTCAGTTTCTCACCCTTTCCCACCAGTGAGCAGGCTAGGGGTGCACAAGGAATTAGGAGGTGAGACAGCTGGGGCAGTTAAACCCAACTGACCTAAGGCATATTCCATACCATGACATCCAAGAAATGCAGCTCTAGAAGAAACTTTTCTGAAAATGTCTTATCTTTACACGCGCTTGATGTAATGCAAGTGGTTTTTTATAAGTGCCTCCTGGACTTCATCCACCCTATAAACTCAGCTCACAATAAGGAGGACAATGCACTCAAGAGTATTTTGACTACAGCCAAGATGGTAGACAGATGACAGTAAAAGAAAACCTTTTTAGACATTTGATATTAATCCCATTTCTCCTGCAGTCCATCTAATAAACATGGAAACACAACAAAATGGTAGACAGTGTGTTTTGACTACTGAGATGTATAGGTAGCCAAACGTCTGCCTTTCCAACAAAGGCACAGGAGACAGGCAAATAAAAAACCCAAATTGACCATTATGCAGTTTATTTCAGAGTTTAGAATTTACTGCTCAATTTTATAAACACCTTAACTACTTGTATAAGCATAAAGTCATATATTTAAAAATGTTGAGAATTGAGTTTATTATAAGTATTAGGTATGCAAGATAACTGTTTGACTTTCATGTCTTCCACAAATAGGGTATTTTGTTCCTGGATAATCTGATGTCATTTGTAACTAACAGCCTATCCAGTAACAAGCCATGAGAGAAACCCAAGTTACCTCCTGTATAAATATCATAAATTGAAAATGGAAAAAACAACAAAGCCCCAAAACGCACCTGAAGTCTTCCATAAACTGGAAAAGGCATTCCCTTTGTATCCCACAAGGAAAATGGTAACTTCGTTTGCATTTCGGAGCTACACATCCAATCGAAGCACCCTTTTTCTTACAGATATTACATGTCTAGAAATAATTTGTTTTGGAAACAGAATATTAACATCTTAAATACAAGTAAAAATACAGGAATTAAACCAATAGAGAAATTACACAAAATATGTAAGAAGTAAAGCAGCCAATAGATTATAACTGTGGTAAGACTAATGTGGTTTAGCTGTTACAAAGAGTAAACATAGGCAGTTATTTCACAGACTTTATGTATTGGCTTATATGCATATTGTCTTGTGGCATGTAAGCTAAAATGCAAGCTATTTTACCAGCATCTATAGCTTAGTTGTGTCTATAAATTATTTACTGTCAGCTTCAAGCTCAGCAAAATGTCATGAGGTATTACGAAGGTTTAATTCACTCTTATTTATCTGCCACATACCCAGGGAATAAAAATAGTTGCAAACTGCAGAGGCCCAGGGAAGCTGACTTAAGCTGTGGGATGGATTGTAATGGAGCATCCCTGCCTCCCAGGCCACACTGTGATCTCAAAAATGCTCGCTAGGCTTCAGCCTGGATGGACTGCACTGGACTAAGCCTCTCTTGAGGCTCATCAGAAACACTGCTTCCAGAAACTAACAGGTTAGTTAGCTCCTGTTTTATAACAAATAGCCTTGGAAACAGTTTTCTTGCCTGAATAACAACCCAAGTGGAATACTATTTTTGTTACTGAAACTTCCAAGAAAGTTACCAACCCAAATTGTACCCAGGATGGAAAATTACTATAACTAAAGCCCACTCTCTGTGACCCTATACAGTGGTCCAAAGTGAGTCCCTTCGAGCTCTCGATTCCCAGAAGACAAGGGGCTAATGTGCTCAAGCACGGATTACCACATGGCTCTGGAGCCAAGCAGGCAATGCTGGCAGTAACAGACAAGAACTGTTGGTGATAACCTAGGACTATTGGTATTAACATGCCATGAGAAAGAACAAGATTTGACTGGAACAGAGGGCCAGGCAGAGATTCACTTTTCTGTGAAAAAGAACCACAACACAGCACAGTGCAAGCACAGGAACATGTGGCAGGAAGCAGGCATGGACTATTGGATGGGATTAAGACCCCCAAAGCCCTCTGACCCATTTCCAGAAAGGCTGGAAAGAGCAGACTGCTCATGATAACTAATTTACATAGAAGGCAAGAAATCTTACCTTCAGGGTGGAGAAACCTATCCCCAAAAAGGCACCTGCCAGAAAGCCCAGGCTAGTTTCCATGCCAAGTGTGTAACTGACTAATGAAACTTTCTGATCTCTTGCGGACCCTCTGCTTTTTGTCACTTCTTTTGCCCAATGAGCATTTACGAATCTTAGGTGCCTCCTTCCCCTGAAGGGTGAATCGTTACAATTTCTGCAGGGTTTTTTTTCCTTGTGGCTTCCACAAATCCAACATACTTGTTACTTAAACATAAAATTCAGATGCTTGAATGGGCTCAGCACATTGTCCATTGGAGAAAGAAAATGAACCCCATGGGCAGTACTAAGAGCATTTAAAGGTTACTTTTTTCCCTTGTAAATACCAAAGACATCATTCTTACCAGTTTTGCAGCTCTATTTACTTCTTTTCTAATATCTTTGATTAAAAATCCATCTACACCTTCATCTTCTTCCCCTCTCTGCCAAATGCCACTTGACATCAACTATGAAAACAAATTAAGTATTTTAAAACATTCACCTACCTAAAGATTTAAAATTACGTACACTGTGCTTGTCAAGTAAGAGAGAAGTTTAGTCTAAAAAAAGCTCATATGGAAACATTTTAATGATTAAAAACTTGATATAAAACATCTTTTTGCCTGACATGACAATAGTCAGTAACATGAAAATAAATATGTTACATCAAAATATTGTATAATACTGTAGGGCCTGAGATAGTGTATTTTGCCTTCCTTTTGCAAGTATACAGACTATTCAGATAATTGTCAAACAATTACTTTCAGCATATAAATCTTCAGAGGAAGTAAAATTAAATTAGCTTAGTTAATACAAATGACAATTGTGCTGTGGAGATAATGAAGCACAGTAGGAAGTAACTGTACTGAAGTGTCACCTAAGAGGAAAAGTAATTCACTTTAGAGGAGGTTTAAATAAACACAGAATCAAGTAACTAGGCAAATCAGAAGAGCCTGATGATAATTTAAAGTTAGGCTACCGTACAATCTTTGAACAGCTGAAGAGTTTCACAACTTGATGCTGTCTATATTCTTTACAATATCATTTTATAATTTCAACATAGCACCATTTTAACTAGTTTTATCAATATTTTACTCAAATAAATGCAAGATTATATACCCAAACCAATTAAATATATTTTTCCAACCGTGAGACATTTGGTAAAGAATAATTAAACTGTATCACTAGTGGGCCTCTTTGTAGAACTCTTTTCTTATATAACATACACTATATTTAAGTAAAATCACAGGGCTTTGCTCGTTTTTAAAAGAAGTAGAGACAAAAAAATGTAAAAGATACTGTGATGAGCTTCCTGCAGTTAAAATATCTTGTAAGCCATAAGGCTCAGTATTGCATGCATGCCTTTTCCTAGCTGTTCATCAGGATTGGATTGTTTCTTATAATTCAATATGGCCTTATATAGGAGAAAAAATTACCACTAACATGATATAATAACCTATATTTCCTTCCAGCTGCTTAAAACTTCTTTAAAAAGAAATATTTCTATCTTTAGGTAACTTCAGAAAACCTCCACTCTTCTTAGTCTTTAAAGGATTCAGTATCCAAACTATTACACCATCTACAATCAACACTCTTTAAAGAACTTGTTGAGAAAACATACCCCCTACATAACTTCTGCTACTCTACACTTATTTTAAAATTGGAGAGAACAATTCAAATTATATTTATTAACAAACAAAAAACTTTTGTCGGTAAAGTAGTCATATTATTTCAAATACCTGCAAAAATGTAGAGCTTGAGAGGTATTTAAGCATACCTTTAAAAGTATGAATCTTGGAAAATGTCAATGGTGATAACAATAGCTGCAGGTTATATCCACAGCTTTGTTTAAATTATAAACTTCTACTGACTAGTGATACTGTACTAATACGATCAGCAGGGTACATATAACTTAACTGAAAATTAGGACTTTAAGTGTTACAGTGCCCTATGTAACGTCAGAGAATAGCTCACAGCCAACAAGAACTATTGAGAAATGAGAAAAAAACCCATTCCTTTACTTTTTCCACAAGGGGTGGAATTTTCACATTTCAAATTTTGAAACTATACTTTTTTTATATGTAGGTGCAAACTGTTCCCTTTGTCATAACATGTACCTTCACTGGTATTTGCTAGGTTGGGAGAATTAATGAATTCCTTTAAATGGACCATGACCAGAATTCAGCTTTGAATAAAGGCTTGTTGGGATTTACTTATTTCATCTGCTCCACCTGACAAGTACAAGCCTTCAAGGCTATGAGTTAAAGCTCACAGTGCAAGCTTTACAACAACAAAATTGTCACAACAACTGGACAGGTTATTACTATTAAATACTTGTTGCACTTTTTTTTTTTCAGATAAAATAGAAAACCCCAAAATCAACACCACACACTTACCAAACAATAATAATGAACAGTGAGATTGTATTCCACATAGGTCCTTTTTTCTCCATACTTTTCAGGGCAGTCATCTGTCCGTCCACAGAGAACACAGACTAAAATGTAGAATCATGTTTATAACCACAGTGAGTGTACTGGAATCACTATGGATCAGCTACAGAGCAGTAGCTTTCACCTCTTTTAATCAAACGCATCTTTAAGGAGATTACTGGATAAAGGACAGCAGATATCCCCTTAATGTTGAATTTCATTGTAGATACAGAAGAATGTACTATTTGTTCCTCCTCTAGTTACTAGAAAGAAAATACTTCACCAGCCTGCTGATTCAGGAGTGGTCTATCAGCCAAGCTAAATTCACAAGCAGACCATGCTCCCAATTGAAATATTCTTCCCAAAACACCCAAAGAGAATTATCAAATGGCCAACAATGTCCAGGTGCATGTGAAATGTCATCTAGTTGTTTTCAGTACTATACATAAAGTCACCCCCATACTAGAATCCATGAAACAACCATTTCTTTGTCTATGTATGTGAAAAGCATGTGAATGGTGCCAAGCCATATGCTACCACAGCTTTTAAAAATTTAACGATTTGAGACAGCACTGCATTTAACTAAAACCTTGAGGATTTCCCACTTACCAAAGTTTCTAGCCCACTAACATAGTTCCACGGACATTTAACAGCTTCCCTTTAATTCCCAGTAGATGTATAAAATGCATTTACAATATTCTAAGATCAAGAACAGTGACAGTAGTGACACGAATAGGGTTACTGCTCCAGCCTAAGAAAGTCCTGAAAGGTACCTCTCAAACAGCTCTGTGTGATTTCGCTGCTGAATTCACAAGGTTACTTTCTTTAAAAATCTGCAGAAAATACTATTTTAAAATTTTCTAATTACAGCAAACAAATCCAAGGAAGTTTGTAAGTTATTTTTCACTTCACACACAAGTGGTGGCTCCAACACAATTTCACAGAACGGTTAGGGTTGAAAGGACCTCTGGAGATCATCTGGTCCAACCCCCTGCCAAGGCAGGGTCACCTACAGCAGGTGACACAGGAACTTGTGCAAGTGGCTTTTGAATGTCTCCAGACAGGGAGACTCCACAACCTCTCTGGGCAGCCTCTTCCAGGGCTCTGCTACCCTCAATGAAAAGAAACTCTTCCTCGTGTTGAGGGGGAACTTCTTGTGTTTCAGTTCGTGACCATTGCTCCTCATCCTGTCCCTGGGCACCACTGAAGAGTGTGGCACCATTCTCTTGGCACCTGCCTCTGAAATATTCATATGCGTTAATGAGATTCCCTCTCAGTTCTCTCCTCTCCAGACTAAACAGTTCCAGCTCCCACAGTCTCTCCTCATAAGAGATGCTCCAGACCCCAAATCATCTCTGTGGCCTCTGCTGAACCCTCTCAAGAGCTCTGTGTCTTTCTTGTACTGAAGAGCCTCAAACTGGACACAGTAATTTGAATACTGGAAACTCACCTGCTCTTTGAGCCCAAATAAAATAAGTTATAACTAGCATTATATATGCAGATTAAGTATTTCTGAAATTATTTAATAAAAACTTTACTCACATGTGCTTTGAACATCCAAATTATTCGATTTACTCATCCTGAGTTCTTCTGGTTGTCTGTCATGCAAAAGAAATGAGGTATTAAATACAACCAGTGCATTAATGAACATTATATACCTCTTCTACATTTTATTTAAACCTGAAAAAAAAGCGCATAAACTCAATAAACTAAAAGCACGATTGGGAATTGAATTATAATTCAATTATAATTATAACTGAATTATAATTCAACTGTTATTATGAGAGATGGGGGTTCAGAAAGCATGATGCAAATGTCCAGAAAAAAATTTCCTAGACCAATGAAAGATACAGCAACTTTTACCTATTTCCCCAGACTAACAAACAATGTATTTTATTTTCAGAAGAGAAAATAAAGTCCAATGCAACACCTAGTTACGTACAAAGTTAATTGTACAGAAGAGTTCTTACTTATTTTAAGCAACAGAAATAATGGTCCACAGATAACCTATGGAGCAGCTGTGACTTCTGCTCAAATAAAGATTGTACTAATACAAAGAACTTGGAAACAAAACCTACCTGTGTAGAGTAGGATGTGACTATGAATATAGTCTCCACTGTTTGGAGAAAATGCAGGATCCTGGCCTAATCAGAGAAATCCTGATCCACAAAAAAGCCAAACAGAAAAAACCCCACACCAAAAAAAGTGAGGATCTAAAACTGGGACATGCATACAAGGGAACATTCACCATGTAGGACTATGTATTTTACATTCTGAAGTGGAAAGTAATTTATTTAGAAACACTGATCTAACTTGCATTTCTTTCAAACATCACGTGAGCTGCCCTCCGCTGTGTGCCATGCCATGCTTCCTAGCCCACCTCAGAAAAAAAAAAAATCCAACCCAAACTAAATAATCCCCAGTTTCTTCACCACAGCACCAAGATGATTATTCTTTCTCAGAACCCTGGTAGGAACACATCTGTAGATCTTTGACTTGCCTTTCCTTAGGAAGCTGAAGAAGGCATTACCTAAGTTCTGCAAGCCAAGAATCACGGCTGATTGCCTGCATCTCCAGACTAGATCTCAGGTAGGCAGATAACTCCCTCTCGCATGCTGAAGCAAACAGGGAAGCAACCAGTACCAAACCCAAGGTCCAAACCAGAAGCCTGACAGGCTGTGAGCTGTGGTCCAGTACTTCCAGTTTTGATGACTGCCACATATCAGCTTCAGGAACAAACTTGAGGCTAATCCAAACTATTGCAAATACAGCACTGCAGATTTAGGGAAGGAGGCACATCGAGAAAGAAAAAGAAAGGGAGGCAGAAGCCTCAGGCACGAGGCAACTGCCCTACGCCACTGAGAACTGGAGCAGTCGCACAAAAGACATTGGCCAGAAAACGATCTAAATACAAAACAAACCAAAAAGCACCACCACTAAATTAGGTGACGAGGCTCCTAAAGACACACCGAACTGCCAGTCAGATGAAATAAGCGATTACTGTTTTCCCAGAAACACACTTCCCTTCTTCTAAATTACGAAGGAATAAATATACCTAATCAGGCATAGAGGGAGCAAAAGACAAGCACAGAGCTCACATACATTCCTTCTTTTCAGGATTTCCCCAGGATAGTCACTGTCAGTTTCACCGCTCTCAAGCTCCTGCGGTAATACAACAAAGAAACTACCTAGACACGGCCGAGATTTTGTTGGTAAAAAGCCCTACAGGTGGGCAAAGCACATATGTGGCTGGAAACAAGAAAACCACCTTCCTACCTTTCCTTGGCTCCAGCAAAAAAAAAGAAAAATAAAATTGCTACACCACCCCCACCCTCAATTCCCTCTACTTTTCTTAAAAAATTCCTTCAGGGAAGTGAACCCAAAGTTCAAATTTACAAGTTAAAAGATAAGCGAGATCAACCATTGAGGTCCGCTGCATAAGTCCTATAGGGCTTTTCACAGGAACAAAGCAATTCCGCATCACTCTATTTGCAAGACAGGAACGAACACATTATCGCCCAATACCTAAAAAATCGGTGTAAACAAAATGTAACTACTTTGCCTAAACAGGCTAGGAAAGTCCTCAGAGTGGGTGCTTAGATTTTGCTAAATTCTGTAATTTTTTTACTGCTCCAGAACGTAAGGCGTTTCAAGAGTCTTTTAAACTACAGGTTGAAAAAAGGAAAAACAAAGCCAGCCCTAAGAGGCACGGTATCAGGCACACGTTTTCCCCAGCACAGGAACAAAGGAACGCTCCCGAAGCCATTTGTGCACGCTGTGTGTCCTTAATTTCCACACGGCGGGGCCGCCAGGTCACCTCGCGGTTACTCCCTGGCGCCGTGCCCTGAGGCATCCACCCCGTCCCTCGGCAGCCAGCCGCGGGCGGGCGCGGCGGCGCTCCGGCACGTCCCGAGGAGCCCGACGATGGGGTTCAGGCGGCCGCGCCGCCCCCGCGCCTCGCAGGGCTCGGTCGCCATCCCCGCCCGGCACAGGGGCCACGGCAGGTCCTGTGCGCGACGCCCGCCCGCTCCCCTCCCGCGGCCGCACTGCCGCGTCTCCCCGGGATGCTGCCCGTCTCCCGCTAGCGTGGAGGCGAGAGGGAGCGTGTTCGCTCTGGTTAGTTACTCCCGGAGCTGCTGTCCCTCCGAGCGGCGGGAGCCAAGCAGCAGCGGCTCCCCAAAGCACGGGCTGGGAGGCTGCCGCACGTCGCTCCCGGCACGGCGCANCCGCTCCGCCCAGCGCCGCCGCGGCCCCGGAACACCGCGCCGCCTCCCCACAAGCCTCTGGGAGGGTTTACCTGAGGAAGCAAAAAGGTGGGGGTTTTGTAAGAAAACCACTTTTTTTTTTTTTT
>VWZT01001048.1:578830-678151 GCA_013397055.1 Pachycephala philippinensis
TTTAAATTTCTGTCTTCTGCAGCTTGTTCTCAAGGGGCTTAAGCTGTCACAGTGTAAGGCAGCAGTGCTGACCCTTTCCCCCTATAGTTGCAATAAAATGGAGTTTCTCAATAAAGCTTTGTATTTGATGTTTGTGCTGATGTTTTTCCGTTGGAATGCCACTGGTGGTGCACTGTGTCACAAGAGAGCTCATTCCAGCGGCTTTGGGATGCAGGCGAGCGCTCCTTCCCTGTCCAGTAGAGCGGGAATGCTGCAGTCCCGAGGTCCATGCGGCGGGAGTGCTGAGCGGGTGTCAGCTCAACACCCCCGCACTGCACAGTGTCGGGAGCGGCTCTCCCCGCTCATCCCCGCGCTGCCCAGCCTGGTCTCTCCAATACCTGGTCCAGACCTTTATTCCCCCTGGTAACTTGGCTGTTGAACCCCAGAGCCAAGCTGCATCCCCCATCACTGGCCGTGGCTGGAAGTTCTCCCGTGACACACAGAGACGGAACAGAGAGCTTATCTGGGATCTGGGGTTGGTTAGGCAGGTGTGCTGACCCGCAGCTTGTTTCCACACAACTGGCCCCATTGTCCCACTGCCTCTCTATTTTCCTGTGCTTGTTCACCTTTAATGTACCTTCATCACACCCGTTCCCCTAAACATCCCGTAACGCATTTTGCGCAATCATACAAATAACCTAAAATACCCCATAAAGAGTTTGTTCTTTCCTGACAAATTTGTGATCATCTTTCCCCCTCACCAGTTAGAAAGATTCAGTTTAATCTCCAGAGGATGGAATGGTTCCTTCAACTGCCTGTCAGAGGCCTGGTCTTTGTCATAGTCTCTGTTACCTCCTGGGTTTGTATATCTGGGGCTTACCTACTTCTCCTGTGTGTTGCCCAAGTCTTGCATGTTAAATTATTTTTAACAAATTATGTTGATTTTCCTAAATGTGCCTCAGTATGGTGGGTATCCCATTTTATCCAATAACTGATGACCTACTTGCTATCCAGAAGACCTTCCATTCTCCTACATGGATTCAAATGCACATTTTCAAGAAGTGTAGAGTATCATTCTCGTCCGTACCCTGTCTGGCTTGCTGACTATTCTAATATATAAAAGGAATTGTCACACTGCCAATGGAAATGATAAGCCTTAATGTTGTCTTTTGAGAGTCTGATCCCAGTCTGCCACATTCTGGATGTATTTGTCTCAAGTAACAGTCTACTGAATAAAGGATGTTATTATTATACTATTTCCATCTTTTGTAATAGACAGCACTATTTCTGGTATATATTACAGAATATGTATGCTGTATACAGTTATGTATGCTGTGTAATTCCAAATACAGAATATTTCATTTTGGTTCGGCTGTTAAGTTCTGTTAGAGTTATGAAAATTATTATTATTATAATTGTTATTATTCTCAGTCAGAAAAAAACCTGATCATTTTTGTTTTTGTTCGGTCTTTATCAGTCATTCAGGTGGTCCTACCCATAAGGGAGAAAGAGCTCTAAAAGAAGAATTAACATTTGAATATATCTGTGTGTTCTCCTGGGTTTTATGAATTTATTTTTTAAATTTAATGAGATAGCCTCAAACAAATTTCTATATTTATGTAAAACTCTGACAAGCAGTACATCCTCTAAATATATGAAGTATGGTAAGCTGTCTAAAACTCCAAATCACGTATGGAGATGCTCAGTAGTCATGTCATAGCTTAAAAAGTTTTTACGATCTAACCATGATGGCAGCATGTTATAATCAATTTAAATGGTTATATAATAATAAAATTAACATAATAGCTGATAAAGTCCTTATTCTTTAATTGTTTTTAAAAGAAATGTGGCCAGGTTACCTTAAAATTTATATATACATATATGTATTTTAAAATCATGGACTGTCTTATTCTTTTGTTCTCACATAACCCTTTAAAAAGTACTAGCTTACTATTTAGCACAAAACACAAGTGTTTTGTTTTCCTAGTTCTCCCCTATTATATTTTCTGGTTCTTATTTGAATGTTTGATCCGAAATCACTTCTGACTGTTCTTGGTGTCCTTTAAACTCAAACATGTAACCTCTTGGCAGCAGAAATTTCCTCACAAAACAGCAGTTTCAGGTCTCCTGGTCCCAGGTTGCTCTGATAACAGGCAGGTGTGTGAACAGCAGTGGCTGGGGTGATATTTCTCCTGCTGTGAGACAGTGGGGTTTCACCCTGCAGAGATCATCTGCTGCCTGCATTGCTGTGTTCATTCCGGGTCAGGAGCCTGATGGGCCTGTATAAATGCAACAGCACTGTTCCACTCCCCGGCTTTTCAGAGGGGACATAAGCAAAATTGCTTACAATTTTTCCTCCCCAAGCTAAAAGTATAAATAGGTCTTCTCTTTTGTGTATCTGGACACTTGTGAGAACCGGGGTGGGGGAAAGCAACTGCATTTATTGAGTGAAAGTGATTGCACACACCATATCAGCTGAACATGAAGCTGACAAAGCACTTAAGAATTATCTTTCTACATGTGATGACCAGCTATAGTTTATACACACCTGGTTTTTTGCTTGATAGTTTGTGGATATTTTTTGGTTCAGTAAAAAAACTTTAAAAGTTTTTCCTTTTTCATCCTGTAAGTAAGAGTCAGAAAAACTTCCACTTCTCCCAATCCAAATGAACAAACTCTAGTCTGTAGATGTGAATGTGCTGTTTTACTTCAATAGTTCATGTTTTGTTTTGTGTTTGAAAGTTATATTTAAGTATCAGCTAATACTTGCCTTAGGTAAAGCATTTTGTAGAGTAGATTGTGCTGATGTGATGAAATGCTTTTGATTCAGAGACTTATAAAATATTCCAAAAGAAAATAGTATCTGTTTTTGCACAGTAAGTAGCTTTAGGGAAAATAGTTAGTTGGGAAAATGTTTTGATATTCTACTGCTACTTAGTTGTCTGAATGTTGAAGCCTTCCAGTATTTCTTAAACCTTTAAAATAGGTTAATGTTTCTTGAGACGTTTGTTTGAGCATACAAACATTTAACATAATTTGGGAGATAAGTGGGCTTGCTTATGAAATTCCTAATCCACCTCAGGCAAGAATCTTACTTACAAAGATAAAGTAGAATATAAAACATTTTCTTTGAGAATTTAAATAAATATTTATTTTAAAGGGGGAAAGGGGTTGTTCATTTACAGGCTGGTATTTTCTGTTTAATTTATTGTGGAAATCTTATAGGTTTTATAAATAAGCAGAAGTGAGCAAACTTAGCTGAAATCTGCTGAACCAAGGTTTTTCGGTTGGATAGACTGTAGCCAGCTTATTCATCCAGTAATAACTAAACAAGAGCAGAGCAAAAGTTTACCTTAAACAATACAAGAAGACTCAGATGATGAGGGAGCAGTCAGTGAACTCAGAAATCAGTCAAAATTCAAACCTTGAAATCAATAGAAGTGCATGTTAGATGGTGTGTTTGTTGTTTTTTTTTTTTTTTTTTAATTTGAAGGTTTCTGTCTGTTCTCACCTTAGCATGTTACTTCAACCAAAATCTTATGGAGACCCCTACTGAAGAGGTGATTAGTACTAGTTTTTCTTTCTTAATAGTCTAGGACTTACGCTGCTCTTCAATGAAAATGTCAGAAGGAGACCCAGAGTTCGGAATGCATGGAAGCATTTGGAAACATACCCCTGAATTGTCATTGAGGGCTGACTGTCATTCTGAGTTGCCTCTAAATTCCTTTCACCTAATATCCAGCCAATCATATTTTCTTTTCCTTTCATAATGTGAGTATCATTCACAAATTTTTACGGATACAAGGACAAATCTGAAAAGGAATCTGCCGTTATGAAAATGAGTTGTTGGGTTTTTTAAAATACGGGTTTTTTTACCACCTTTGTGTTTAACTGTGACAATCAAGATGCTAATTTTGCCTTCTTAGGCAATGGTGAACCGTCCTTCAGTGCACTCTGCAAACCGTTTGTTTTCACCAGACCCAGACAAGACAGAAATACACATCCACTCCCACATGAAATCACTGGTGTACCCTGAGGGTGTAATTGTCCTGTGCAGCGCAAATACCTTTGAATTACATATGAATGAAGATGCCAGCTCCAAGATCCAGAATGTCTGTTGGCAACTTTGTTGATTTGTAGCAATTAATCTCTTTTAAAAAGATTTAGATGCTAATATAGGAATTTCACCACAATAGCTTAGTTTTGGAGTCTGACAGAAGTAGAAGAAAAATGGTGATGGCCTCAGTGATTGCCCTGCTGATATATTTTATTTAAGTATGTTTGGGGTTTGTGTGGCCAGGTTTTGGGAGCTGGGGGTGGCTACAGGGCTGGCTTCTGTGAGAAGCTGCCAGAAATTTCTGCATGTCCGGCAGAGCCAATGCCGGCCGGCTCCAGGACAGACCCTCTGCTGGCCAAGGCAAAGTCTATCAGTGATGGCAGAAACGCTTCTGTGGTAAGGTATTTAAGAAGAAAATGTTATTGTGCAGATGTAACACATCTCTGTGGCCAGAGAAGAGCAGAGTGAGAAAATGTGAGAGGAACAACTCTGTAGACACTGAGGTCATGATGCCTAAAGAGGCCAACCTAGAAACAGACACTAGACAGGAGTAAGGGAATAAAGGTGGTTATTTATTAGAAAGGCCTTCAGAGGTACACCTGGGCAGGCCAAAGGCTACACTCAAGATGGACAATGAGTCACGAGTTCTTCACACTTTTATAGGTTTGGTCCATTTGCATATCAACTCAATTTCACCAAACTTTAGCTAATGATGTAATTTCCCCTCAGCTTGCCCCCCTTTCTCAAGATGTTAGTTTACACATTTTGGGCCTAGGATGGCCTGCGTGTCCTTGGAGACAGAGCGTGGAGAGGCTTTTGTTATGTCTATCTTAGCATGAGAGAGCAGCAGCTAACAGGCTAGAAGACACCTTAGAGTTACACACTAGGAATACAGAATTTGAAAAATATAAAAGCTAAAGCGTAATGCATCAGTCAGTGGAGAAGGTGGGACAGGAGGGGCTCCAGCTGCCAGAGCTGATATTCCCCTGTAGCCCGTGGTGAAGACTATGGTGAGTCAGGTTGTGCTCCTGCAGTCCATGGAGGACCACAGGAATGCAGAGATCCGCCTGCAGCCCATGGAGGAGACCCACACTGGAGCAGGTGGATGCCCAAGAGAGGACTGTGAATCCTTGGGAAGCCTGCGCTTCAGCAGGCTGGCAGGGACCTGCAGACCTGTGGAGGGAGTGTTGCCAATTTTAGGAGCTCTCCAAACAGACACAGAGTCTAGTTTAGAAAGGAGACATTGTTTATTCTTTGCAGGATGCAAGGTTTCCACAAATCAAGCACAACAACTATCAAAACCTTTTACTATTTATATATTTTACCAAAGACATTAATGTTTATTGGCTATTAATTACATTGTTCTCTTATTAATTAATATTCTGTCTTCTACTGGTTAGTGATTCTCTTGTTTCTCATGCTAATTAGTCTGCATGCTCAGTCTTTCTCTTCTTTTGAGTCAGTGGGTTTCCTGGGTTGGTGGTCTGTGAGTCAGTGGCTGCAGATTTCCCCCTGCCAGAATTACCTTTGACCCAGTTGAAGCTGATTCAGCACAGTTGCTGAGTTGGTTTTATTACTTTCTTCCCCATCTTGGATGTTCTGCCAAATGTCCTTGTGGCCCATAAATTATGCATTCTTTGTGGTTTACCCTTCTTCCCAAGTTTTGTTTAACTTCCTTTTAGGTCTGAGATCATTAGAGCATGTCAAGCCCCAAACCTTAACAAGGCGAACAAGTAATTTTCCCTTCTAACACCTGGACATCTCTTAGAGCTTGCTTGTTGGCTGCTATCTGTTTCACAGATTAAATCTTTGTTGTTGGTTAGGCTTGAAAGTATACAAAGATCAGATATTAAAGAACATCCTTTCTTAAGAAAATTTTTACATATTCCACATTTTGCAAGAATAAGGCAGGACTCTTTTTCATAACCCCTTCTCATTCCCTGTAACTCTCTGGGCAAATTGTTAACCTTTTTGGTGACTTTTGAAGACACCAGCATCAAGAGGAGCCCACGCTGGAGCAGGTCTCCCGTTAGGACTTGTGACCCTGTGGGGGATCCACACTGGAGCAGGCTGTTCCTGAAGGACTGCACCCTGTGGGAAAGTACCCACGTTGGAGCAGTTGGTGAAGAACTGTAGCCTTTGGGAAGGACTCACACGGGAGAAGTTTGTGGAGAACTGTTTCCCATCGGAGGAACCCCATGCTGGAGCAGGGGAAAGATTCCTCTCCCTGAGCAGTAGCAGGAACTGATTGTAACCCCAATTCCCTGTCTCCCTGGGCCATGGCAGGGAGTATGAGGGGGGAAGGAGATAGAACCCTGAGGAAGGAGGGAGGGCAGTGGGAAGGTGTTTTTAAGATTTGTTTTATTCTCACTATCCTTCTCAGTTTTTGATTGATAATGAATACAATTAATATCCCCAAGTTGAGTCTGTTTTGCCTGTGATGGTGTTTGGTGAGTGATCTTTCCCTACCCTTATCTCAACTCATGAACCTTTTATTATACTTTTTTCCCTCCCCTGTCCTGTTGAAAAGGGGACTAGAATGATAGAGCAGCTTTGGTGAGTACCTGGCATGCAGCCAGGGCCAACCCACAACAAGTAAAAAGCAGGAAGGTAGCAGGGAGGTCACGATACCTACATTTTGTTTGCCACAATTAAGAGTCTGGCGGGGGAAAGACCCACTGCTCTTACGAAGTTCACAGATAGATGTAAGGAAAATACCAGATGAGCTAAAAACAGCCAAGGAAGCACCATTTGCTGGTGACAAATGAGTCTGAGTCCTGATTTTTGTATTTGTTACCAGTGATTTCTTTTGTATTTACAGAGAAAGGAAATTTGATCATAAACCTTTCTATTATTTCTTCTCAAGTGCTGAGATGAGGTTAAATTCTCAACTCTGAAATGGCTAGACAATCTGAAGTCTTGACTGTTTGAATGATTATGATATATTCTGCACCTGACTTTAGCTGTGGTACACTTACATAAGCATTCTGTGTTTATTTTACTATCCTCTACAAATTCTTCCTCTTGAGGAAGACCTGCTTTGGAGAACAGAAATAATTTAGGTTGAGATGTTGTCTCGTAAGTGTTATCTCATTGCAGAAATTTAGAGCTGAAATTCACTACCACAATCCATGATTATCCAGACTTCTCACATTTTGCAAATTGCCCAGGATCTGAAAATTGGCTAGACAAAAGATTAAAAATAGCAGGTGATTACTTAATTCCTGGAATACATTCTTTTATTGAATGACTATCAAGGGAAAACAGCCTTTATTCTTTTTAGAAGTACAAACAGTTGCAAATAAAGAATTTTATTATAAAATGGATAGTTTTTAAACTAGAAGCATGGAAAATTATTCCTATTAAAAAGTCTGTTCAGACATTTTTCTTTTCTCTAAGGTATGATTGTAATAGGAGAAGAAGGTTCTAATGTGCAGCTGTAAGACCACAGTATTAGAACTGTGCACTGGGGATCATCTCTGTGGTATAATTTAAAAGGGAAATAGAAAAATGCCAGTACCTGAGATTGGTATTTTTAATACATTAATTGTGTTGCTTACAACTCTGTTTGTTGCATCACTTACGATGAAAAATACAGTTGCTGTATTTGTTTCAAGTACTGCATTTATTTTGTTGATCTACATCTTATTTATGAATACCAAAATATTAATCAGATGCTGTAGAGGGTGTAATATATCCTAACTGACAGAGCTCTTACTAGGCTGCAGTTAGCTCATATGAAGATCTGAAGTCACCCTCTATCTCCATTACTTGAAAATTTGAAAAGAACTTTTCCTCTAAATTTTTTGTTTTGGTAATCGTGTCTGAGAGATAACTATTCTATGAAATACCAGCCTTTTTAAACTGACTAGCTATGGAGTCACTCTCAATTGGCTAAGAAATTATTTAATGGTGCTCTGTTCATCCATAGGTTTGATAAGGACAGCGTATAGAATACTTCTACTTTGTCCTGGAAGCAGTGTACTGAACACTGAACATAATGGCTTGGGAGAACAAGTGTTAGTAGCTAAGAATTTCTTCAATCCAGTGAACTTTCAGTAGTACTCTTGTCAAAGAGAAGATAGGTTTGAGTGGGACGGGGTTTAGTGGTAGAAATTCTGTGAATCAACTGTGGTTGATTAAAACCAGCAGAGGGGAAGTACGCTTCTTTATTGACATGTACTGTTTATACTGCTTTTAGGAGAGCATTGTATTTGCCAAGTTCACTTCCTCAAAATAATCTTTGGATAATTTCACCAGTGAATGCTTTCAACATTCAAATCTTAGCTCTGAAAGCCCAGTTCACTATAGTGTTAATCCTTTGTTCAGTGTCGTAGCTCTTTTGGCTGTGCAGACTGTGGCTGACAAGGTAGTGTTAATCAGCTCAAGCTGGAGTTGAACTCCAATCATCCTGCTTATGGAATAATGTTTATTCCTATCAATAGTTGATATTTTCCTCATAGCTGCGGACCAGTTCAAAATTTATTGATAGTTTTCCAAATTATTAAGGAAGTGTTATATGTTTGACTTTACATAGACTAGAACAGTGACATTTTTGTTGCCCTGTTGTGGAAACTCTGGAGATGAATACTGTGTCTCCTTCCTGAGGTCCACTATATTACTTGAATTTACAAGTATTGTTGTAAAAACAGGAATAAAAATTAACCTTTTTTGATATCCACATTCCCCCGAAGCCCCAAAGCTTCACAATGTTAAAATCACTTTTCTCTATAGTTCCTTTTATTTTGATCACTATGGACTTAATTTTTCTTTCAATGACCCTGAATAAACATATGGCTTTCCATGTCTCAGACTTCTCCAGCAGACTTACATTTTAGTAGCTACATAAAAAAGATGATCCAAAATTACTTCATCTGCATTAAATGCTTTTGAAATTTTTTAAAAAAATTACTGTTTGAAAATTTTTTTTTAAAAATTACAGTTAGTCCCCTGGAGACTTGACCTATTGTGGTTTTTTGTTTGTTTTGTTTTGTTTTGTTTTTTAATGGAATAAGGTAGATCATCGGGGAGTTGCAATGTAAATTTCTTCATGCCATGCTGCCACTTTGATTAAACTGTACATTGTGGGGGCTGAGTAAGCAGAACATGTTTTGAGGTCTGATTCTTTATATTGTCTCAGGGGGCTGCAAATGTGGTTACTTGTCATGGCTAAGGTGGTGGCTGCAGTGGTATGCCTCCCTCCTCTGAGTTATGAAAAGGAAAAATAGCATTCCATTCCATTCCATTCCATTCCATTCCATTCCATTCCATTCCATTCCATTCCATTCCATTCCATTCCAAATATCAGCCGCCAGTTGTCTACTGGTAATCTGAGGCAAAGGTATCCAAGGAGAAAGATTGCCTCCCTCATCCTGGTTCCCTGGGGGAAAACCTTGTGGCTGGGGAAGCTGAGGTTCTTGTCCATGTTCTGCCACTGGCCAAAATTATCTCATTTCCCTCTGTCTCAGCTTCCTAAACTATAGGATATGAAAAATGATGTTGACTTTCTTTGCGGAATATTTTGAGCACTGTTCTTGCAAGACATGTGGGCTGATTTTCTTGATTGTTGTTATCTGTTGTTGTTTCTTGACTTGTAACAAATTAAAATGAAAGTTTGGAATTGATTTCTCTATTGCAGCAGTTGCAAGTGAAAAATTACAGAAAATTACCACTAGATGGAGTCAATGATTTTCTAAATTATTCTTCATAGCTCAATATAATAGAGTTGCAAAATGATTATGATCACTGAGTTAAGTGGAATATGATAATTTAAGTAGCTCACCTGTATCCTGTTATAATTGCATTATCTGTTCTTTGAACTTTACAATTCCATGATTTTTCACTTCATCTAAAAAGATTTTTTACAATTTGGTGCTGAATAACAATATCTTAATAGAATTCTTTATCAGACTTAAAACATCCTGTATCGGTGCTCACTTTCCCTATTCATGTCTCTAAGTTGTTCTTATGATTCTCTTCAATCCTGTAATTTCACAGGGTAAGTTCAATTCTAGTGGTTTCATCCTTTTTATTAATTAGAAGTTGACAAGTAGGGTGAATTGCCAGACATAATTTTTAGTTCATGTTTAACTAAAAAGACTGTTATGCATTGTTCTGAAAAGCAGCTTGGATGTCATCAGCAGTCATGAGATGCCAGTTTTTAAGGGTAAGTTGTGCTAAATTTACAAGCACAAAGATTATTCTGATAGGACCTGCAAACTTCACGTTAGACTAGGATTATTGTAATATTTTTTTCGTGTTGCATTACTTATTAATCTAGCTTCGTTATCTGAAGATAGCTAGCCAGTCAAAAATGTCATTAACATTTATTCTGTAATATAAAACTTGTTTTCACTAAAGAGTTGTCCAGACGTTCCAGCTTTCTTCCAATGGGCCATTACTAATGTGTTATCTCTGAAATTGTGCAGGACCACACAACCAATGTACACAACCATTTTCTACTCAATTTTTGTATGATTTTGTCTTGCAGTCAGACTCATTGCAGTTGTCTTTTGTACAAAATGAAAAAAGGAGATAATATTTCCCTTCAGTACTGGACTACCTATAACAGGCAGATTTTTAGTATTTTGTTGAAGAAACAATTTATTGCAAAACAAATACGTGACAGTACTTAAAAGGAACTCTTTCACCTTTTAGTGAATATGATCACTAGTTCAGAACTCTTTTACCAGCACTGAATCTTGCCTAATACAGCTCTTACCTTATTTTGTTTCGTCTGATAATAGCAAGGAAAAGCGTAATAAAAATAAAAATCTCACCTTACAATTAATGTTTCTGTTACTAGGCCAATTAGTTAATGCCTTCAGTGTATTACTTTTACCCTTCTTCCAAGAATATTAATTTATACTAATAAAGGAAATACTAATGATACTGAAAATAGAAGATAAAAATTTTGGATATGTATAATACATAGTGAAAAACCCACACAAACAGAAAGGTATGTGTTATTTAAATACTCTAGGGAAAACAATGAGAAAAGTATAATTTTAAAATCTACTGATGGCTGTAAAAAAAGAAAATCAAAATTATAAGTATTTAAATAAAAGCTTGCATCTTTTTTTAAAAATTATCCTCATCATAAAGTGATGTTGAAAAGAAATGAAGAGATTTATCTGGATCCCTTGCTTGCTTTTCAGCGTCTTGAGTTTAGTGAAAAACATAGAACTGATGAGGAAGAAAAGAAAAACAGACTTTTTGATTCCAAACCTATGCTTTGTTGTATTTCTAAAATCTGACACAGATAGTCATAGTCAAACCTACCTATAGTTAGCTTTTTCTATTCATGTTGCTGAAAGCCAGACTGAGAATTTATCTAAATTCTGCTAATTATTTTTCATAGAATCATAGAATTCCCTGAGTTGGAAATAGACCTACAAGGATCATTGAGTCCAGCTCCTGGCCCTGCAGAGGACAGCCCCAAGACCATGTTCCTGAGAGCACTGTTCAAATACTTGAGCTCTGTCCAGCTGGTGCTGTGACCACTGCCCTGGGGAGCCTGTGCCAGTGCCAAACCACCCTCTGGGTGAAGAACTTTTTATAATATCCAACCTAAACCTCCCCTGACACAGCTTCAAGCCATTCCCTCAGGTCCTGTCACTGGTCATCACAGAGAAGAGATCAGTGCCTGCCCCTCCTCTTCCCCTCACAAGGAAGTTGTAACTGCAATGAGGCCTCCCCTCAGCCTCCTCTTTTCCAGGCTGAACAGACCAAGTGACCTCAGCTGCTCCTCATTTGGCTTCCCCTCCAGGCCCTTCACCATATTCGTTGCCCTCCTTTGGACACTGTCTAACAGCTTTGCATCCTTCTTATTTCGCAGCACCCAAAACTGCCCCCAGCACTCGAGGTGAGGCTGCCCCAGAGCAGTGCAGAGCAGGACGATCTCCTCCCTTGCCCAGCTGTGCCTGATGCCCCCAGGACATGGCTGGCCCTCCTGGCTGCTGGGGCACTTCTGATTCATTTTTGGTTAAGTATTGTTGAAAGCACAACTATAGGCAGACTAAATTAATGTTCTTTTAATCAACTACTGCTGCAAGGCTATAGGCTTAAAAGTACAAAGTACAATTACTTTCATACAGTGTAGCTAAGACTTTAATAGTTTTTGGTATCTTTTAACATCTAAACAAGTAAATTGGTTTATAAAACTGTGTTGAATAAAGGTCACACACTAACAAATGAAACTGAACACTCTATATAAGCTTACTTCTGTAAAGTTTACAAAGATTATTTTTAAACCATATGTAGGCTCAGAGTCAGCTATATTGTGCATCTGATGATAAAGTCATCTCTCGGAATAATTTGTTTCATTATCCAATCAGTTACAGAATTATGCTGTATGGATTTGACGTGTTTGTTTTATGCATTCATAGCTGTTATCAAGAACTTTAATGACTTACGAACCCCCACCTGTGAATAAAGATTTTTCTTTTGTAAAGCTGGAAGGATGTGGCAGAATAGAAGCAAGAAGAGTTTTTACACCTCCTCTTGTCAGTCTGAATGATTCACTAGTCATGGTAGGCTCTATGCTCTATATCAATACAATTAAATAATCAGTACCTGTAAGTTAAATCACTTCTCACACCCACTAGTAAAAATATGACAATAAAGCTATTCCCACTTTTCATTGAAAGTACTTGCATATAGTTTAGAGACTACCGCTACAAGACATAAAAAATACCTAAAACTTCTTCTCTGTAGCTAATAAACTAAACAGAAGAAACGATACATTTCTGTAGATGTGCAGTATGTAATTTTTACAGGGACAAGACACTGAGAGACGGTAACGTATCTTTTGTTTATTTAATTGTAGGTCCTGTAAATGTCATTAGGATTCTAGACAAGTGGTATTTTGGACTTGAGAATTAACTGTGTGATGCAGTAGTTATAAAATGAACAGGTGAAACATTTTTTTAAAAAGTGAAGTATTGGTTTAAAACTTAAACTCATTCAGTAGGAAGAAGGTGCTTATTTTTTCTATGAGTTGCCTGGTGAAGTCTTCTAATAGCCTGCATTGAGTCTTGACAGCTCAAAAGCTCTGCTAAATCCACATAAAACCTGTGGTCCCTATATTAGATCTCCTTTAGAAACACAGGGAGCAGTGAAAGCTTTTTATCTAAAATGAAGTTGTTACCAATGTGGTTGATATAAAGTAAAAAATAACTATGATTAATCAGAGTTAGTGTCTCTGAACTTGTGACTTTCTCAATCTACTCTCAACTATATTCAGGTGCCATGAGAAGTCCAGCTCACTGTCTTTTAAATTTTATTTTAACAGTGCCTTAAAGAAATAGTGAGAAAATAATAAGGTTCATCCTTATGGGTTTATGTTCTACAGAGATTAATGCTCTAATGGTGGCTCTAGCTCTTCAGCCTTGGGCTGTCTACAGGTAAAAGATAACTCCTACCTTTTGTTGTGTTTGAGTAATGAGTACCTAAATAATGTAGTAGAGCCCTTTTGGCTCCATCAGCACTGGTTTATGAAATAAAGCATTTCAAGGAAACTCTTAAGTATGAAATTTAGATGTTCTATCTAGACAGGTAGTACAATTAAGCATTAGTATTTTGACTCTGCATGTGGCATTCAACATACATGAAAGGTGATTATGTATATTATACATTGTCTTTTGGTAACTTACATTGTCATTTTAATGGAGGGAGGATAACGAAAACTTGGAAGTGATGCAACTGGCCATAAGCGAGGAAAGGCTAGAAGAGGAAGAATTTCAAGATACTTTCTTGTAGTAACACTTTGTTTTGCCTTGCAAACTCTTATATATAACCCTTTTATCCTGGAACCTTTTTAGTATGAGAGAATATTAGAAGTCTTCTTTAGGGAAAATATTAAGTTTGGGCTTTTTAGACATTCTGTCCCTTTTCCAGGTTTAGACTGAGCATAAATGACTAATTAAAAGGAAGATGAGTTTCTGTCTCATTTTGCAGTTTCTCAAGCAGGGAAGGTATTATATGAAGAAGTTACAGAGCAGAGCAACAAATTTTGAGGAATACATCTTGACAGACACAAGACACTGTGACAGACACTGTTGGCTCACAGTGAAATGGACAGCAGACTTCATGTACTGAAATCTGAAAATAAACATAATTTGGCATTTATCCATGAAACTTAAGAAAGTTACCTTTATTTTATAGTATAATGCAATGCCATTTTAGAATGCACAAAATGATAGAGTCATAGGAAGAGGGGTGGCAAAACTGGAGGCTTTTGGGAAAGACAGCATTGTTAGTATTGATACATTATAGGATGTACTTGGCTGCAGGAAGCTTTTGTTTTTGGATGGACATGTAGAGCAAAAGCAGAATTCTGTGCTGATATTAAAGCTGGCACTTTTATTACAGAGTTCACAGCTAATCTTAATTGAATAGGGCAGAGTCTACATATCTGATAGATTACTGCTGGATGGTGTCTGTAGAGTAGCCAGATAGTGCAACATGGGTTACTCCAAGACTGCAAAGAGCCCCTCCTGCTCTGCCCCCTCAGATTTTCTGAAGCATAATTCCGTTATGTGTCTTTTAGCAAAATATAGGAATCCACTAGCCTGCATCTATGATGTTTTCTGAGACCCTTTTTGGGATCAAGACATTCACATGTATGCTGAAAGTCTTCAACATGCCCTGAGTCCATCCTAAGCCCTTCAGATCCTGTGAAATACCATGCAAATACAGGTATGCTGAAGTGGCCTTTGTTCCTCTATAAATGGATGTATGGTATTGGCCTGTAGTAGAGTTCAGTGCAGGGATGGTAGAAAGGATCAGAGAAGAGGAGAATGCTGAGAATTTTTGTTCATGTCTATCCCAAAAGATACCTGGTGGTATTTCAGAGATCTCTCAGCTGAGTTTATCAGCTATGCTTCCAGACTGGCAGGGAAATTCACGGGTGCTTTACGTCATCTGCTGTGACTGACCATACAAATTGGGATAAAAGGTCATGTGATAAGCAAGATCATGACAAAGTGAAGGATGGCCTGGGGTGCCACAGACAAGGCTGATGTCTGACTTTTTCTTTTTTCATTAGTTCTTTTTTTTTGGTGTGTGTGGAGAAAAGTGCTTTTCCCCAAATTGATACTGGTGGTAGGCTACCCTTTGACACCCCCTGGAGAAGTGAGGAAAAAGAAATCTGCCCAGTTTGTCAGTTATTACCTTGTAAAATGGCTTAACAGATACAAGTTGTACTTGAAATATGTTCAATTAACCATGACTAATAAAGTCTGTGTGGTTGGGTCGGGTGTCAGATATGAGAGGTTGTTAAAACAGGTTATGTGGAAATGCTGGCAAAATGTGCTGGAGCAGAGGCTCCGGAGGGTTGGGGCAGGGGCAGAGGCTGTGGGAGGGAGGTATGGTGGCAGCTGTGGTGAGCCATTCAGGCCATGCACAGACAAGTGTGGCAGGCCTGCCTGCGGGCCTGAGCGTGCATTGTTCTTTGGTTTGTGACAATACTGAGTTCTGCATCGATGCTGTGCATGCCCCCGGCAGGTATGTTATGTTACAGCTGGGGCAGCACGGCTGGTCCAGGGAACCAATCCTAAAAACATGGAAGATAATGGACTGTAATTGGTGAATTTTGTGAGTGCTGGGTAAATGGCAGCGAGTATCTGTTTTCTTTACATAGGTAGATGTCTGTATGTCCCATTTCCCAGAGTGGCTTGAATTGAACTTTGGTCTTGGGACAGTTTTTTTGAACATTTGTCATGATTTTTCCAACATTAGCATAAGCAGCATTTACATCAGAATGTGACTCATATCAATAATTATATCCTTGCTCACACACCTTGGTGAATACTCTGCTTATAATATTTAAGTCAACTGTTTCCTTTCTGAGACAGAAAGAGTGCTTTGAAGAGTTCTGCTGTGTGAATTCTGATTCTGTTTTGTAGATATTTGAAGTAATTCCTTCACTTTATTTATATATCAGGAATTTTTCATGATGATTGTCAAACTCGGGGAATGTCCTTATATGTTTGAGACATATTTTGTATGTATCTCTTCGGTTTTTTATTTAACTGAGCTGTTTACTCAACACTTAATATAAATAGAAGGGCACAAATGAAGTTTTAGCTGGAGCGCTGATTGATGAGTTTTCCAAGAGTAAGACATCAATGGCATTATATATGTTTTTAAGATGCACAACACTGGTGATATTTATGAACACATGGTAGGTGTGCATAAATCAGTATGTTTGTGGCATTTTATTGAAGAATCTGGGGTGGGTTGTCATGGAGATTAAAAGCTTCAAAATGTTATTTGTTGGTATTAGTTTGCTGGGCATAAGGGCATATGCATTCTGCTGCCCTGAAACTTTTGTTTTAAAAAGAGCTACATTTCCACCGGTATTTCAAGGGCTATTCTAGCAGGATAAGTAAATAAAGGTCCAATGAGCACATTAGACTTAGAGAAAATAAACTGTTTTCTATTTTTGATCAACATAACAGTTTTTGTTTTGAAGCCATTAAGAAGGTTGTCTTTTAACTGTAGTGTTTTGGGCTATTTATAAGGTAGCAGAAAATTGTCAACTTCTCCAAACCTGTCTACCCCCCATCAAGAGAAAAAAAGAGTTCTGGTAACTTGTAAATGAAAGTATTTTCTTCAGATGGAAATGTTACAGAAATTAAAAGCATCAGATATGTTTTGCTGGTATTTGCTTTTACAATAGTATATACTCTATATGAAAAGCTAGAAAATTTCTGGTGCTTTTTCCTTAAGTAATTAGAAAAAACCACTTATACACCAGTTAACCTCGTTAAAAGCAATGTTGTTTTCTGCATGAGGTCATTGATGTGTTGCCATTAGTATGGTTGTTTTTTTTACAATTAAATCAATGAAAATGCTGCAACAAATGCTGCATACATACACAACATCACACACACTCCGAATGAGTAATACAGTTTTCATAACAGACTTGAAGTGATGATTATTAACTAGAATTATATATATTTATATTTAAACTGACACTACAGAATTCTTTTGAGTCTTGACAGATCTGTGGAATATTTAAATGGAGTAATTGTAGTTACCAGACCTCCTGGGATTAACCTGCTGGAAAGAAAGTGACATTTTGCAAAGAGAAAAATGAATTTATAATGTGGAAAAAAAGCTAAAAACGAGGTTATGGTGTGCCTGTTTATAACTATTCAGGAGGAAAATATGTTTGTATGGAGTCACTAATACACTGTAGCAATATACTTCAGTTACACTTAATTACACAGGGGCTTTGCATATCTTATTGGGTTCTATGTTTCCTGAAATAGAATAAACCATGCTGAAAGGAAACTTATCAGTTATTTTATTTTTGGTGCATTCATGTTTAGGAGTTGATTCTCTGCTATTTGTGTTTTCACCAGGAATAACTTTACTAAATTCAACATACTCTATGGTAATAAAGAAAAAAGCCATCCAAAAGAGAACAATAACAACCTCTCCCTCTGTGGCACAAACTACTTTGGATAAATCACACCCTTTCACTTATAACTGTCAGGCATACTCAGATTTTCAATTAAAGTAGTTTTTTTCAGCAGTAAACACTGCCTGCTGAGCTTTCCTGAACTGAATAGAATCACAGAATCACCACATAATTTAGGTTGGAAGAGAATTTTTGAGGTCATCTGGCTCCACTCAAAGCAGGATCAACTTAACTAGGTTATTCAGTACCTTGCCTGACTGAGTTTTGAGTGGTGGCAATGCCACAACCTCTCTGGGAAACCCGTTCCACTGTTTGACTATGGTGAAATTATTTTTCTTAGGATCTAGCTGGAATTTCCCATGTTGCTATCCATGCTCACCAGCTTTCATGCTGTAATTGTGCCCCCTAGAAGGAGTTTGGCTCTGTTCTTCCAGACCCTCCTAGTGAGCGGTCAAAGACAGCAATATCACTAAGATCTCCCCTTTGCTTATTGTTTGTAGGATGGAACAAACCCACCTCTTTCAGCCCGTTCTTGTACACCGTGTGTCCTGGCGGTTGGCTGGTACACACAGCCAGTGCCCATGCAGGTGGTTGGTTGCTAAGAGCAGAACGAGAAAAATTCAGGATTAAGTGGAAGGAAGTGGTTTCAGAAGAAGGAAGTGAATAGGTATGAGACATCAGCTGTTCCCTTAGGAACTTGTGGAGACCATAATATCAAGTGTACGTCCAATGCAAAAAATAAGGCCATCCATGAGCTGGCAGGGAAAACTAAGCCATAAGAACCTATGAAATTGAAATTTAGGAGAAACATGGCATTCATGGGTATTGAAGGGACTTTAACCACTATTCTATGTGCTCTGATATTGCCTGCAGCACAAATAAAACTGGGGCGTGGTGGGTGACAACTATGTCTTCGTACATTATGCAATTTTCATTTAATAATGTTTTTTATATTATGTATAATAAATACAATACTAAAAAAATTGACATATTTATCATATTGTCTCACCATTCTTCTATTGGTCAGGACACCAGGAGTAATTTTCTTCTCCTCAATGCTCCAGACTAATAAATTGATAATGCATGACCAAGACGAGGTGAAACTCACACATGACCCTCCTTCTCTGTTACATCCCATTTAGTAGCTAAAACCTGAAGTTCCTACCTTTGCTTTTCCTGTAACTATGGTTATTAGTTAATTTCAACTGCTATTACTAGGAAAAAAAATGCTGTCACTAGTCTCTTTTTAGCAGCAAAAATGTCTTCTTTTTTTTTCCTACAGTAGAATCATTCAGCCTTTACTGAAAGCTACACTGAAAGTTAATGTCCAGAAATAGTACCTGCTGCTATGCTCTTTAGTCTCTTTCTCCCCTTAAACCAGGCAGCAAAGAGGATGTAAAAAAAATACATCTACACTAATAATTGCTGTAATGAACCATGCAACTTGTGAGATAAATACAAGCATTTCTTTGCGAGACATTTGACCAAATATTTCTTGAAGGTAAGAACATGCAGTTCCAGAAGAGTAAATAAAGGAGAAAAAAACAACCCACAAACATGCAAAATTCCCTTTAAAATATTTTACTCTGTTCTTACACTATCTTGTGTCTTCATCAGAGTAGTGTCACCATCTTGTAGTTGTGCATTAAGCTAAGTGTATAATGAATAGTTCATTCCCTTTCTTAGCTTCTCCTCAGGGGGATAATTAAATGTGCACTCTTACATCTTGTTTTGGTGCAGTTTTTTTTCTTTAATTTTTTAGAAGATTTTTGCAGAAGATGCCTGAATTGCAGAAAGTTGTCAGAATGAAGGACTCGGGGGACAGAAAATTATAGAGCAGAACATTATTATGTATCCTAGTAACTATTCTTTTAATCCTGTCTCAGCCTATACAACCACAGAGGTGCAGAAGGAGGAATAAAGGCCTATTACCCTTATTTCTCAAATCTGCATGTGATTCTGCAAAGCAAGGCAGGCATTGAAAGGCTGAACTTCTGGGAGCTCTGCTGGACAGAGGCATCTTCTTGGTGTGTGGAGGAAGGTAGGTAGTGTCACCCCACCCACAAGCTCTTCTAGGGGTTTTTCTTTTTAGGAGCTACACACAGCAGGGAAAAACCATTTTGGAAAGGGATCTGGACATAGTCTTTGCTATACAAGGGATATGTACTACCTACCAAACAAGAGGTGACAGGTGTGTTTCTGAGTTCCTCTTGTTGGAGGCCACTTTGTACAGATATTAATTCTTCATTTGAGATGAGAAGCTGAACAGGTATGGGAGTCAAAGGGTTGAAAGGCTGTATAGAGTTCTTCAATGTCTGCATGCCCAGCACCTATATAATAGAGAATTTTTTAACAAGATTTCTGTCTTTATCTGTATTTTTGACTTTTGGATTGTCACTGTGAAGGAAAGGGAACACTGTAGCAAAACTAAGTAGAATCTTTAGATAAAACTTAATAAATATCTCCATTTCCCCACCTTATTCTTTCTTGTTTTGCTGAATATTGGGTGAATAAAAATACAAGTGAGAGAGGGAAATATTTCCCTAATATGTAAGAGAGAATTACAAAATGAGCATTCAACTTGAAGAGAATGTCAGGGAACAACAGTACCTTATACTGCACTCTGAAAAATTGTAAAAAGTACAAAGGTTCATAACATATTGTAAAGAAATTTCTTTAGAACTTGCTCTGTTATCTTGGAGGTAACAGACACACCATATGCTGTGTCTGGCAGTTGCTATGGCAACTACTTTTAAAATTTAAGCATGGGGAAGCTATTGCCTAAAATCTCCACAACTTGGGGCCAAATCTTGCTTGATGCTGAGCACCAAGGGAGAGTAAAAAAGATGCAAAAGAAATACTAAAATATCTTTCTTGTTGGCTACTGAAATTTTATCTTGAAATCAATACTAAAGGAGATTTCAAGTAATGGACTCCTGAGGACATTGAAAAAGAGAAGAATGGGATGATTGCAATATCTTAAATTTAATACCATGCAAACTGTTTGCAATTAAAAATAGGAAAAACCTATTTGTTCATTGAGGTATCTTACATAAAAATTATGATATTTGTATGAAAGTAATCTGTCACTGTTTTATGTGTTTGAGAATTCTTGCTTAGACGTCAAAGAATAGCAAATTTTTGAACGAAATATATGGGAAGGTGGTCGATCTTAATAACATGTTAGTGCTTATTAAACTTAAATGCAGATTTATTTCCTTGGACAAATAGTTTAAAGCTTTGAATAATGCTTGCACTATCACATCAGCGGCCTGCATAATGCACTTCTAGTGCAAAAGACTCCAAAAGTATTGAATAAGGATGCTTCTAAGGAAAAAGCAGTAGAAATAAAATTAAGAAGACACTGTTGTTCTTCACCTAAAAAGGTCTATTAGACCGTGGTACAATGAATGCTATTATAAGCAAGATCAGCACTTCGGTAACTGGATTTCTGTGATCAAACTACATCACAAATTCTGTCTTTCCCACATGCTTTCTAGAAGGCCTCCTCAAGGAGTTTGCAAAGGTGGGACATAATTCAGACAGAAAATAATACTGATGTACTGTGGCTCTTTACAAAACTACCCATACAAATTGAAATTGTGGCTTGGAGTCATTCAGTAATGGTCAGGCCCAATGTCACTGAAAGTGGTGGTCTCTCTATAGATGTCCCCAGACTTTGTTTGCAGCACTGCCCATTCTGCTTACCTTATATTAATACTTATTGGAGTAATCATTACCAAGAATATCTGATGTTTTCGGCACATGTCAATTTCTGCACACTGGCTTTCTAAAAGTAATTTTTAAAAATTGTATTAAAAAATCTTAGATTATCTGAGATTACAGAATCACAGAATATGCTGAGTTGGAAGGGTCCCACAAGGATCATCAAATTCAACTCTTATCCCTGCACAGGACACTTTAAGAGTCACACCATGTACCTGAGAGCATTATTCAAATGCTTCTTGAGCTCTGGCAGGCTTGGTGCTGTGACCACTCCCCTGGGGAGCCTGTTCCAGTGCCCAGCCACCCTCTGGGTGAAGAATATTTTTCTAATACCCAACCTAAACCTCCCCTTTCACAACTTCAGGCCATTCCCTCGGGTCCTGTCCCTGGTCATCACAGAGAAGAGATCAGTGCCTGCCCCTCCTCTTCCCCCCTCACAAGGAAGTTGTAACTGCAATGAGGTCTCCCCTCAGCCTCCTCTTTTCCAGGCTGAACAGACCAAGTGACCTCAGCTGCTCCTCATACAGCTTCCCCTCCAGGCCCTTCACCATCTTCACTGCCCTCCTTTGGATGCTCTCTGACAGCTTAATGTCTTTTTTTATTGTGGCACCCAAAACTGCCCCCAGCACTCGAGGTGAGGCCGCCCCAGTGCAGAGCAGAGCGGGACAATCCCCTCCCTTGCCCGGCTGGCGATGCTGTGCCTGATGCCACCCAGGACAGGGTTGGTCCTCCTGGCTGCCAGGGCACTGCTGGCTCAAATTCAATTTGCCATCAACCAGGACCCCCAGGTCCCTTTCCATGGCACTGCTCTCCAGTCTCTCATTCCCCAGCCTGTCTGTACATCCAGGATTACCCTGCCCCAGGTGCAGAATCCAGCACTTCTCCTTGTTTAACTTCATATGGTTGGCGATTGCCCAGCCCTCTAACTTGTCAAGGTCACTTTGCAGGGCCTCCCTGCCTTCGAGGGAGTCAACAGCTCCTCCCAGTTTTGTATTGTCTGCAGATTTGCTCAGTACCCCTTCCAGNATGTGTTTATCCAGCTGTCTTCTGCACATTTTGTCCACAAGAATCCTGTATTGAAAGCTTTACTGAAATCCAGAAGGATTACATCAACTGGCTTCCCCTGATCAATTGGGTGGGTTGCCTTGTCATAAAAGGAAATCAGGTTTTGTAAACAGGACCTTCTTCTCATGAAGCTGTACTGGCTGTGACCAGTGACTGTTTCATCTTTCAGGTGTTTTTCAATGGCTCCAGAATAATTTTTCCATAACTTTACCGGGCACCAAAATGAGACTGACAGGCCTGTACTTTCTAGGCTCCTCCTTCTTGCCCTTTTTGAAAATTGGAGTAACGTTTGCCAGCTTCCAGTCAGCTGGGACATTTCCAAGACCACTCAAAAATCATTGAGAGAGATTTTTTTTCAAGATCCAGCATCTTGCAACATTGCAAGATTCTTGCAAGAAAGTGTTATTTGTCTCAAGTGTCCTTCTCTCATGCTGTTATTTCTCACTGGGTTGAGAACTTTCTCTAAGGCCTCCCTCCAAAATAGTGAATTCTGTGAGCTGTGGCTCTCATAAGCTATGAAATTATCAGTGCTATTATTGGCAAGAGAAAGAGTTAAACATAAACACTAGTTTAGGCACTAGTCTAGTCAGGGGTCTTGAAATTAATTCTTTACATTGTAAAGAAAAATATGTGTTTTAAATGCACCCTGTTCAGCTACAAGGATCATTATCCTATCTTCCTTGGTTTGTCTGCTGCTCATCAATCAATGCACCTTAATTTAATTACTTGAAACATTTTTTGATGGACAGCAGCAGTAGAAAAGGCTGGTGACCAGCTCCTTCTCCTCTGTTTCCTGTCCACTCACATTTAGACCTGAAAATCATTGCCATGTCTGTGAGAAAGACAGCTCTTGCTGACTAGTTGTTCCAGTTCCTGGCCTCTGGCTCTATCCCTGAACCGTCTGTCCTTCTAGAAATGTCTAATATTTGCTTGGCAGACCATTTCTGAAGGGCATGTGCATGATTTTGCCAGGGATTTGACAATTCTTGATGTCAAGTTAAGATATTTTTTTGCAAAAACCGACCTGCTGCTGAGTAGGCACTAAGGCACTGATGTTCACAGTATAGCTGATAGCTGGTGGAAATGAAATAATCTGTATTGACACATTTGGAAGTTTCACATCTTTTTCCACTTAACATGCTAACGTGATAATTGCTAGACTGATGATTTTTCCAGTGACACGTCTCCTTTTGTCAATATTTAGACCTGTGTATAGAAAACTTATCTATCACACCTGGCTAATTTTCACTTAATTTAAAAATAAATGAAACATATTTAGTTTGCAGGGTTACCAGAACAAAATGAGGTTTTATAAACATTTTTCTTGAAACATTATTTGAAAGATAGGAAAAGATAATGGCAAATATATATAAAATCTGGCTCAAACAAAACTAGATTCCATGAATCAGGAAACTCTTTTAATGCTTAAATAAAACTAATTGAACATTTAAGTTGAGGCTTCATTCTGCTTACAATTTACTGCAAGAGAAACCTAAACATAATGCTAGATAAAAATAGCAACAAATACCCAATAAAATCTCTTCAATATACTATCCAGGAAACAGGCGAATTTGTAGCCAAAGTGATTCTATGATTCTGTACATTTGTTTATAGGGTTTAAATATTGAATCCAAACCATTCATCTAGGCTGCTATCATAGCATTTCTTTGCTGTGTGTGCCATGACTTTTGCTATTAGTGATTAGGTAACAATTTGTCAGTGAAGGAACTTGGGCTGTAGTATTTTGAGTATCCTGACATAACTGTAAACATTGTAAGCTTTAGTTTTCTTTAGCTTTGGTGCTTTTTGCAGGACTGATCCTCAGGAATGAGTGTGACCATACTGTTCTGCAAGAATAGCTATCATAACCATGGAATGAATCACTTCACCATTACTTTGAAAGGTTAAAGTCACAGCTTCTACATGCAATTATGATTCTTGCTGTGGTTCTGTTTTCACACCCATGTCTGGTAACTGTGTTCTTCCTGTTGGGGTGGAATGTTTATACCCTTATCTTTGGTAGCAGCTATTCTGTGTAAGGAAAAGTGTTCACTTAGAGCTCTTACTCTGTAACACTTCTTGACTAGTTTACTTCATTGTGGCAAACACTGATATTCTAGTCATATGATTGAGAATTCAGTCATGGTAAGCTTTTGCTTAGTCTGGATGGTTATGAAATCTTACATGTAATTCACGTGTTTCAGAAGGTTTTCAATATT
Organism: Pachycephala philippinensis; assembly: GCA_013397055.1. Lineage (NCBI taxonomy): Eukaryota > Metazoa > Chordata > Aves > Passeriformes > Pachycephala > Pachycephala philippinensis. Next base: position 603,306 of record VWZT01001048.1, read on the forward strand.
ATACATATTCTATGTATTGTAATTTTGGATGTCATTAAGCTAGTTAAAGTGTTTTTCTTCCCCACATTTTTCTTCAGATAATGAGAACCCACTTTGGGTTTTGCATTCAGAGACTTTTGTCTCACAATCAGAAGGATGCACAAGATTCTAGAAAAGTGCCACTGTGAATTTGCGACAAGCACTGACATGTAAAAGAGGCACAATTCTTACCTTTTTCCACCAGATCATCATGTTTCCTGACCCATCTTTGATATTAATTTGCTTTCAATATCACAAATATGTGATCTGAAAAATAACTTTTTATTTTGGATTTTTATGAAATCCAATAAAGAATCTTTTTCTGCACAACTGCAGTCATCACGACAGCTTTGTCTTGTAGTTACATGCTTATTAATACATTCCTGCTGTTCTTTGCATCATGTGGTGCAACTTGTGCTGAAATGTGGAAGCTGACTGCTTTTATTGTGTGTCACTCAGTGCTTCTTTGCTGAAAATCTCTGGAATTGTTTCCCTGTGTCTTAGAAACAAATCTGATCTTTGCCATTTAATTATATTCATATTCTGATTTAATGCTCATTTAGTATTTTTTATTTAAAAGACATTATTTCACATGTTATCTCTCAATAGATGGTTTTAGTTTACCTTTCAAATAGTTGCGGTTGTTCATGACATTTCTCAAATAGCTCGCCTTTGATCAGACATCAGGGATTCCTTATGCAGCTTTTACTGGGTTTTAAGCCTCATATACTTCACCATTATTGTGTAGGCCTTTAAAATCAGAAATGTGGGTAAGAGGAAAGAAAATGTGCTTTTGCAATCAATACTCTTGTTAGAAATATTCTGAATTATTCTGTCTTGCAAGCCTTGCAAAAGACTCTCATTCTGCAGAAAGATTATGTCGTAGCTTTCCATAACCTGCAGACACAGCTGAGTATCTGATTTCCTGAGTGATAGTGCTTTTTTTACCCCTACAAAAATCTGGAAACATTGCCTTCATTTTTTTTAGTTCTTAAGTTCCTATCCAGACTAAGAGATTTAGAGAACTTTTTTTTTTTCCCAGAATAAAAAGAAAATTCCCCCAATCCCAGGTAAGTGTCAGAATACTTTCAGAATGCCAGTTACTTGAAAAGTCAGTGTTACAATAGGTTTGTACCCTTTCATATGACAGTACCCATAAACTTCTGGAACAATGAAACTAAAGTGCAGGCAATGGATCCAATATTGTCATCTTCCAGTTTTTTTCACAGTCTTGTGATACATGGTGCATTTTTGTATGTTTCAGCTGCTAAAATTATTTGGATAGAGAGGAAATCTGAGGATTTTTAAAATAAAAAGACAGATTTATGGACTTTGTATTTCTTAAAAAAAATGAATGTATTATATAGATTTTCACAAGGTTTTCAAAAGGAAAAGTGAATAAAATTCGAAACTTAATTAGTTTAGTTTAAGTCTTTAGTGTTTAGTTTAAGTGTTCTTAAATGCATAATTTTAATTATTTTTAATTTTGATCCCAAAGCGAAGGACACAAGGTGTTTTGTAATGCTTGAAGACTTCTGTCTGATAATGCTGTCAACCAGGGCACAATTTTGCCAAATCCATGCCATTTTTGGAACTACCAGTTTTCTATATAAGTTTGTTCTTTTGTGGATATATTTGCACAGAAGGGGAACATTAGGACTCTGGTAGGGAAATACAGAGAAACAGAGAGACTAATTTTGCCTTAAGACTAGACAATGTTATAATCACCCTCCACAGCTTTGGGAAACAGGAGTCTTGGTTTTGCATTTAAATCTGCTTGGCAGTATGCACTATGTCTCCCAGCCACTTGGTTATTTGTAGAATTTGCTGTATTCAGGGGGTTTGAAATACTTTAAAACAAATTGAGCTGAATGGGCATCTTAAACCATTTCCTGATTGGTGTGTCTTCTAGCCCCTAATGTGCCTTTCTAGGTCTTAGTTATTTCCTTTTCATAAAAAAATAATTGCTCTTAAAAATGTCTGCTTGGATTTCTTTTGTAAAGAGAGCCAAACTGAGGAGCTCTAGGCAGATTAGCTGGACTGCTTCGTTTAGTAGGCTCTCTGAGCTTTGAAGAATGCTTCAAAAGTATGGAATAAAGCTCTTTTTCTTCCTATTTTTGCACGGGCTAACAACTTCCCAGTCTTTTAATTTGCTGTCCTATTGCATTAGAGTTCATTATCTTTGTGTTTCAGTTTAGTAATTCTGTCTGAGTTCCTATCCTTTCTCTCTTCTGAGTCCCTGCCGAAAATGGCAATACAAGTAACACAGCAGAAGCTTGTATACGGACAGAAGATATAATGAGAATAACACTTCTCGTGGGAATTAAATGCTGCATCACAGGGTTTCATTTGTAAATATCTGCAATGGAAAAGTATGTTTAAAAGTGCATTCAGATTCACTGTTTGGAGTCTCTTCTCTTTTGTACTGTGCCTACACTGTTCATATTACAAAACAAGTGATGCAGTTCAGGCTAGATTGAGGGTTAGATATGTAAATTTGGAGAAAATGAGGCCAGAAAATGGTTTTAAGGCATAGTAAAGATAAAAATGACTTTAAAAGTACAGCAGAAGCACAAAACAATTTGTGCAAATATTGGCTGATAATAGCTTTATAAATGAGAAATTCAAAGAACAAAGGCTGCAAGTGACTTATTCAATGTTGTTTGGCCAGATGGTGGCAAAATGCAGGTCTTCAAATGACAGTTCCCATGTGCTGACTTCTCAAGGAGATAATCACATTGGCTGTGAACACACAGATTGTTTTCTGAGTGGAAAACCTGACCTGTCTTGTACCAGTCCAGAAGTCTTTTGCAATGTAATACACAGTGGGGAGAATGGATATGGATAGCTCACACATGGAACTACTATTCAGTGAAAAGGCTAGCTGTTTTCGTAACTGAGAGAAAAAAAACCGTATTGTGTGGAAAAAATTAGACTGGCTCTTGTATAAGGTTTATTCCCTTTGGCCTAGAAAAGATCTTCCATCAACTCCTTTGCTTTTTTAAGAGGAAAATTGGGAAAAGCTTAAAATGTCAATGTAGGTATTTTTTTCTTTTAATAAGAAAGAATGCACAGAAAGGTAATCTTGATGTTCAAAGAGATCTTGTCAGTTCTGTTGATGTCAGTATCAAAAGAAGTTGATAATTATCTGAAGAAAACACATTTCTCTTAGTTACCTTCTTTTTCATGAAAAATTTCTCAGGTTAATCACAGCAGCAGATCTGCAGGGGTATGTACTGTGCACCTTCACTTCTGCAGCGCATTGTCTACCAAGATTCATACAGGCAATTATAGCATTATACCTTCTCTGGCATGACTAAACTTATGTTGGATAGACTGCAAAGGGAAAAACCTAGTAGTTATCTTAAACCTATATTTCTTGTACAGTATAATTATACCAAAGGCGTGGGTTGGCTTTTTGCTATCTATAGGTCACGTTTGGCCATGTCACATTTCATTTAAGGGGGACTGTTACAGGTGCTGAAGGTGAACAGGTGGCTTATGGAGAATTGTGAGTGCATTTCAATTCTGCATGATTAGTGTTTATTTAAGACAAATAAGCCTCTGCATTATTATTAAATGAGTTCTTCAACCAGAATGGACTCTATTCTGTGGAGCATTTGTCCTGATTTAATCTGTACACTTCTTCTCCAAGAGTGTTAACTTGTGAAGCCACTGGAGGACTCCTCGATGACAATTTAATTTCTAACTGAATTGCCATCAAGATCAGTTCTGAAAATCATCAAGATGATAAAAGAAATCAAAAGGCCTTGCTGCAAATGAAGCAGAGATAATTTTTTTCTTTTTTTATAAGGAACAAAAGAAGTTCTAATACAGTACTGCTTTTTGGATTCTCTTTAAAATTTCCTTCAGAATGCAATAGCATAACCCTGTCTGCAACTTCCTTTGGTTGGGATCGTACAGTGTGATTCAGACAATGACATCTTCAATTCTGCTCAACAGGATTTATCCGCAGAATAGTGCACAGCAACATTTATTCATTTATTATGTTCCATTTCACAGACTTTTTAAAGGTCTTATAGCTTAAAAAGCCATGTGTTTTGCCCATTATGTTTCCTTCAAAGCTGCACCCACTAAAAGAAAAAGGAGCTTGGAAATGCTAGAAATTCAAAATTTCTCACATACTAATTTGCTCTCCTTTGGATTTTTCATAAAGACAAATCAGGCAGAAAATTTCTGTGCCTTAGTTTCCTCAGCTGGAGAAGGAGGGGGAAAAAAAGAAGCTGTGATAACTCCCACATATGTTGGGAGGATACACGCGTTTGATAGGCTTGAATGGAAAGCTTTACATGAGAATATTTGCAATAACCAATGCTTTTATTTTGTCTGGCCTCTCATGAAAAGAAACACAGGGTTAATTCTGGAAGCTAATTCTTGGAGCTATGCTGTTGTATAAATCTAACCTTGGCATTATTCAGTGCTATATTCTAAGAAACACCATTTTTTTTCCCTCTCTCTCCCACCCCCCCCAATAGTACTGCACCATAATTACAATTGCCATAGAGGCAGGAGCAGAGCAATTAAATTCCCCATAGGTGTCACATGTAATTGTTCTAGAGAATCAGAAGATTAAACATGGCAACAATGCACAGCACAAGATAGCCTAAACCTAGTTTTCCTGCAGAACTGCAAATAGTAGCAAATCAAAAGGCTGTTCTCCTTAATTACCACTGTATGAGGCATCAAGCTAAAAGCAGGCTCACTCTGTAATGTTTTCTATACAATTACAGTATGTACATACAATGCAAGCCCTTATGCACCACCTAATAGACAATATTATACACACAATTATTGCTAACTTTCATTTTACAGGGAGAAATCACTGGTGAGCCTAGGACATTGGCCTCTCAGCTTCCCCAGCAAGCAATGTGTTGACTAAACTAAGGGAACAGTTTTACTTCCTGAAGCCAGTAGAGACTATTTATACTTAAACACATTTCTTCACAACTTACAGCATGTTGTATTAGGTGAGAGCTTGTGAGCTGGATGGGCTGCAATCTCTGTGAGGTTTGCAAGCTGGAGCTTGTGGAGTACTTCACGAAGTTTACACATTTTCTCTCTCTCTGTATTCTGAAATCAGCTACCCTGCTGATCAGAAGTCCATTTGGGACTTGAACTCAAGTCAGCAAGAGTCAAAGAGCTGAAACAATAAAAGCAGTGTGGGGTTTTGGGGAAGATATTGTCATTCTTGTACACTGATCTAACATGTAGCAGTCCGATCAATATGTTCTGTTTTTGTTCTGAGCCAAAATAAGTATTGGTACAAGCTGAAATACGTGTCATTGTCCTCGCTGCCACTTTTGCCAGGATTTTATATAGTTTCATGTCCTTATTTCTTTAATCAGCTTTTCAACCGCTGTAAGGCAGCAAGGTATTCCAGTAATGAATTTTTTCCTATTGTAGTTTAACTGCTCATTGAAATTTCCATTCAGTTGGAGAAACCATTTTGCTCTCTGGCATGTTTTTACTGATTATCAGGGTTACTGGGTACACTGTGCACTGAATTTTAATTGGCACCAAGCTATATATTTTTAGTGAGAAAAATGGAAAGTGCTTTTCATTAAATTCTTAGAATTCAAGTGCTGTCTTTGAGGATAAAATGATTCATAAAATTTACTGATTTACACATCAGAAGCAGATTATAAATCAACCTTCACCTGAGACATAAACAGAAGAAACAAAATTGTGATAGTCCTTATTTAAACAATACCAATTTATACAATTATTCATATTGTAACAGCACATATTATTTTACTTACTGTACAAGGTCACCAGCTGACAAGATTTTAACTTCCAGCATATTCACCTACTTTTATGTAGGAATTGAAATAACTCAATAGTACTAAAAAATATATGAAAACAGTTACATTTTATAAGAGTTTTTTCTAGCAATATTAGTACACCAAATGAAAGTTATCTTGTTTTGGCATTAATAAAATTAATTGTTGGAGATAAAAAAAATTATCAATTCTTTGTCTGATGGATGGAAAATGAGCAAAACATAGGTAAGCAGATTTGCACTGTTTTTAATATGAATAACCAGAGATTAACAGTTTTTTCATAACAAGTGAATCAGAAAGAAATACACTTTAGGAATGCATCAAACAATTGTTAATTATGGCATAGTAGACAATCTCATCCACCTAGGAAGCCTAAGTGCTGTCTTTCCAGCTCCTAGTTCTGAAATTCAATACTCATCTTGGAAACAGAGAAAATATTATGTATTCTCTCAAATCATCACAGTCCAGCCAGCTGGGGGGCAAAAAATGAACTCTCTAAAGTAGCTTGTAATTCTACATATTTGCCACCAGTTAATTAAGAGGTAATGTCCGTAAACCATATTTTCATTTCAAAGGCAATAGAAGGATAAAGAGAATCATTAAAGAAAAAAGAATTATTAAGGAATACTGTAGCTCAGGTAACATCATGTTTTTGTGTAAATTAGATAGACACCTTTGAGACAATTTTATTAGTGCTGATTACACAAAATAAAAATTTTCATTATATATATTAGGAAAAAAGTTGCTTCTGTTTTATTCATTCAGAAATGTTATAAACAGTGCAGAATGCAGCAGCCTAAAGATGAAGAGAAATGTAGATTGTTTTCTGATTTGCAGGAGATGATAAGCCACTCTTAAGCTACAAAAAATGGAAAGAGAAGAAATGAAAAATATACTAATGAAGATGTGGCAAAGAAACTCTCTCAATGACTCTCTCAATGCCTAAGTCTATTTTCCTTCAAACATGGCCTGATTTGTAGTTGTTTGTACAGTTATTAATAGTTTAATTTTATTAGTTCACTGCAGAAAAACCTGATTTACATCTTGTGCAATTAAATGATGAGTCAGCCTCAATCACGTACTAATCTCGATTTCTTGAATGCAGCATTGAAGGTGACCTCAATATGTTTTTGACATTGAACTTAAAAAAAGCATTCCGACAAACACAATTTTGTATTGTGTCTAAAGAAAAGTATACCCCAAAAGACACTGCATCTTTCAAAATTGATGGTGGTGCTAAATTCTGATTCCATTCAGACCATTATTAATGAACTGCTGGTTTTACACTATTGTAAATTTTGGAAATGTAGCTGGTAGCCATCTGGTGAAAAAGGTAATCTTGCACATACAGAAAGAATATTTTAGGATGGGAAATAGTCTAACTTGTGTGCTGAATAGCTATGTGGGAATTTGCTGCAGTAATTACCCTCCTATCATTAGTGACAAGTAATTGCTATAGCAACCCTGCTGCCACCTGTCTCACACACTCTCTTTCAAACACACACACACACACACACACACACACACACACACACACACACACACACACACCCACACACTCACACTCACACGCTCTCTCACTACATATTCATAGTTTTGAAACAAAAGCAGAAAAGCCAGTAGCTTAATGTCATTTATTGAATCACTGTTTTTTCTAATCATCAAAATATAACCTCTTTCTCCCCTGCCAACTCCTCATAAATATTTATTAAAAATAAAACGTTTGTGTTGTAGAAAATAGTGCTGTTCAACCAAAGTATCTCTATTCAACACTAATTCTCTGAGGGAGAGAAAAGAGAATTCTCACAGCTTGATTCCTTTTTTTATTTTATTGCATACATTGGGCCTGAGACTGATTTTGCAGATATGGATGTGAATTCTAACAAAGGCTGCTATCTAATACATGTAACTGGTTTGGTATTCACAACTAGGGCAGCTGAGATTTGTTCTCCTTGATTTAGACACATCCCAAACCACCATGAGACTCTGTCAGCACCAGGTATTTCTTTATTGCAGGCAAACGCTTCCAATTTGCACACAATATTTTTAACTTGTTGGCAGTGGGTGGAGACTGAAGAACAGGCTGGCTATCAAGGTTTCACTATGGCATCACCTAACCCCGGTTCTAGTTTTCTATTTTGCTACTGCTTTTGACAATATTAGTGAAACCTGACTTTGAAATTCTAAAATAATCTACAAGAATAACAGTTCCTTTGTATTTGAAAGTACCAGAAGTTCGCAGTTCCCTATGATTAGGTAGTAAAAGAAGAGAATGGTTGCTGAGCATTTTCTTTTGCAGCTTATGAAATGCCAGCTTTAAACCTACAGTTACAGGCATTCTTCATAAAGCGATGATCCTGCTACATCAGCACAGGACAGAAATCTGCCTAACGGGTTTGTCACCACTAGATGTCAGCAAAATACCAATAAACAGGGTTTAGACGAAAAAATTTAAAACCACTAGGTCTCTCTAACCCTATCACTCAGTATGCTCTAATGTGAAGATGAAATAAAACAGCGTTTGAAATATGAAAGAACAGTTAGGAAATTCGGGAACAGCATGCCTCGACATCAGACATTTGTGGCCCACTTGCTTATTCCTACTCTTTTGATCAAAAGAGACCATTCACGTTTAATTCTTAATATATGTATTTTTTGCTAAGACACAGATTTTCTCATGCTGCTCACTCCATCTAAAAATAATTCTGTGCTACAGCTTTTCACGTTGCTGAGGAAGAAAAGGGAGATATCTAATGAAGTACAGAGGTATTCAATTTTTTTCAGATAAGCAAATTAGATGGAATATTATTTCAGATAAAAGTTTGCATACAAAAAGTAAATCTTGTAATATTTTTATAGAAGTGAAACCTATCCTTTTCATTGTTTTGTTGAATTTTAAAAAAAAATCTCTTAAAATTTTTCAAATCAGCTGGTTAATAGTTTTAATTTTAAAATCACCTTTTAGTAAGGGCATTAAAAGCTACGTGCCTCCTTAAATCCACAGAACATCTCCCTGCATCTGTCAGCAATCTGAATGTTTTATTTATTTGGTTTAAAAACTAGCAGGAAGAATCCTGATTGTGATCAGCTCACTGTTTAGCGTGGAATGGTTGTCCAGTCATGTGAAGCATGGTTAGACTTCAGCTTTCAAGAAGGAAATCCATGTACTGTCCCTTATACAATTTGTCTCATTTATTTCTGATTAAATTATTCATTCTTTTTCTGACGTTCTATCTCAAGACAATATGGCCTGTCAAAATACAGAGTTTGCAAGCAGAAAGTAGTACTCATTTCCCAGACATATGTAGTCCTTCTGTGCTAAATCCTTAAGCAGTATACATTAATCTAACGGATTTGTTGGTAAATTGTCCTGTATTTTGTCACTTGTTTGACTTGAATTGTTCAACATATTTGAAGATTAAAGAACCATATATTTTGTTAATGGGAATTTTCTGCCTCATAACAACTGGGAATAATTAAAAGACAAATAATAAGAAAAAAGAAAACTCTGCAAACATATAAAACATGAAATGCTGTCTCAAAAACATTATAGAAAGAGCTATCTAATAATTTATGATAAGAGGAGACAGGGTATTTTAATGTCCATTAGAAATAAATCAGTGCTGCAAATGAGTTGCAGGAGTTGTGGTGCTTTCTTCAAAAGTGCCAGGGGTGCATTTAGCCAGTGGCAAATACCATGACATAACTCTGCTCCACTGTACATTGAGATTCTTTGGTGTTTTACAGAAAATACTGGTCTTATGGACTCAGGTACCTATTTTGAGTATTTCAGAAAAAAAAATTTTGGGAGATTTCTCTGAAGCTTACTCTTAGAAATGAAAAATTCACTCCATAACTTCTGGGCCCAGTTCAGCAAACAAATAAATAAACTTTGCTTTCAGCAATGACGAGGCATTTGTACAATTTACCTTCCAAACATCAGTACACTACTAAAGACAAAAACCCGTGATGGTGAATATCAAAGTTCAGTAACTGCTTAAGACTCCAGTGTTTAATAGCACCTGAGCTTCCAATTTCATTTCTGTCTACCCATTCAGCAACTCTTACCAGAGGAGGAGGCAGAGTTTCCTGGGGGCAGTTCTAGGAGATTATCCTCCCATAGCTTGGTTGATGCTTGCAAGAAAACCCACAACAGTGCATTCACATTTGCTGATGGAAATAGTAGGGACAGCTCTTGAGTCCATGGGCAGCCAGTCTGGTTATTTCTCTAAAGTAAGGGAAATAACAGAAGAAAATATCCAGTTCACACCTGACTGTGGGTTCTGCAGACCTAAGGATCATTCTATTAAAGTCAAAGCCCATTAGCAGTGTGTAAACAACATCTTAGACACTGACTGTTCATGTTGAATATATTTTTACATGTTTTCAGTTCTCATTCAAGGCAGAAATGTCAACACTTTTGCCAGACAGTAAAGGGCAGACATTAAAGGGTGCTACAATCTTAAGGCTGCCATCTGTTATTCTTGAGTGCCAGTCCTGATGGAAAGGAGAGGTGATACTTAAGAAGGATGACAACGGAGAAGCAGTGGGAGGGATTCAAGGGGAGGAGGCTTTGTCAGGAATTTCTGTTGCTCTTTCATATTGACTTTTCACTAAAATCTTGCACATACATGATTTTTTTTTTTTTTTTGTTCCAAAGATGAAAACTGCTGTCCTCTCAAAATCTGCTTGGTATCTTATGAAGTCTCGGTGCCTTATGCATGTGATTCAAATACAAATAAAGGATTGATGGCATTTATAACATCTTCTACAGAAGGCATATTGATGGAGATTCATGAGTCACAAACAAATTGCACATATGAAAGCAAACTGTATTGGAACACATTGCACTTCCATCCAGAGGCTGTTTTATGAGGCTTAAATACTATGGCTTACTCATTGTAGAGGTATTTCTTACTGCATTTCAAATGGTAGTGGAATATCTCCTCTGACACAAACGGATAAAGAAACTTATTTTCCTTTTCCTCTGTTGCCAAAATAGGGAGAAACACCATCATCCTGGTAGGATGGCAAGTGTTTGAGAATCCAAAAGGATGTAGATTTTGTTTTTTCCTTCCCACTAGACTTATGCTCAAAAGGAATTTCCAAGTCATTTCTAGGTAACTACGGCTAAGAAAGTCAGAATCTATTTTATATTTTCTGTCAAAGATCAGTGGTTTTATTTCCCTTTCTGACCATCTGCTTCTATCCATAAAACATCAAATCTACATTTACATCCAGAGACTTTTGGTGAGATTCTAGATTTCTAGCTGTGATGACAGATATTTGGAATCATTTTGCATGAAAATCAGTAATTATCTGTCAGATAGATGTAATAAGTATTCATTCAGCTAATGAAGGTGGATGATTACCAAAAGACTAACCATATTCTAGAAACTTGGTGTGTACTTTGAACCTCTATTGTCCTTCATGATAGGGTATTCAGAATAAATTGTGTGTCAGTAGACTGAGACACTTAACAATACAAGTATATTTACACTGGTGTAGCTGAAAGCAAAGATAGCAAATATGAAAAGCATCAGACCAAGATGTTACTCAGATCAAAATTATGAGACTGTCTGGTGCTGCAAAATCAACCATTAAACATCGAGGTTTCCGTTTGGAAGCGTCACTCAGAATGTGAGTTAAAATATCTCCCAAGATAGGTCATGTGGAAAATGATGCCAAACTAACTGGTAAGTCAGTAGCAATCTGCAGATTCTTTCTATCTTGCAGACTGATCGTATTTTTAAAGTGAAAAACTGGGGTGTTGTGTTCAGGGGTTCTCAGGGAAACATTCTGGCACAGGAAAAAGGGAAGTTGGCCAGGAATTCAGAAAAAAAAAAAAGAAAAAGAAAAAAAAGGGGGCACTCTTCATCTTATTTTCAGTGCTAGAATAGAAAACTGGGACACCTTGTAGTAAGGACAGGTTGGATAAATTTTTATCACTGTGTCACCTCTTCCCTGTCTTCACTCTCAAATTCATTCATTCACATCTAGCTCAAGCCTTGTCCTCTTACGTCAACATGCACACCATCAATTCTATATGTGATTTATTTTGCATTTTTTTCTACTCTGAGTTTTGACAACATAATTGAACCATTTTTAGCTCATACTTAGGGTCTCCAAGAGAAATTAAGCTCTGTCTTCAGAAATGTTATCCCATCCCATGTTATGATTTCCCTTCCTCCTGTTTGATCATTTGACACTCAGGACTAACACTTCAACACTGAAACTTCCATCTGACACTTTGAGGCTTAGGGCATTACTCTTTTCTCTTTCCTTTTCTATATTCTCTTTCAAGACCAAAGCTTTTCATTCGGTTGAAAACTCACTTTCCTTTTTAATAAAGCCCAAACCTCACCATAGCCCTAAACCTCACACATGCATACCCCATTCAGCAATACCACTTCTGACTGAAGAGTCTGAGCATATAGCTTTAAAGGCAATGATGAATTTTGCATGCAGGAAGATTGCCTGTGTTAGCTACAAACAGACTTTTCTACCTCTTTGTTCTCCCCAAGGGAATAGTCTGCTGAACTACTACAGTATCTTTCACAATATTTAATCAGAACCAATAATTAACAGCTTTATAAGAAGGACATACACTTTATAACCATATTTCAATATGTTGTTGAGCAAAAGATAGTAAGCAGTCATAAAACAATTCAGAAAACCTACCTAGAGCAATGATGGAAGAGGAAGCCTAACAGTTATCCAGCACTTGGAAAATATGCTAAACTTTAAAAAGAAAGTAGTTGGCAACCCAATTCAGTAAGAATACTACTATCAATTTATAAATGGTCATAACAGTAAGTGCTCAAAGTTCAATTTTGAGGAAGAACAGATGTTATTCAACAAAACTGCTCAAAACATTGTTTCTCAGACCACAAACACCAGCTCTTCTACTATGGCAGAACAACCACGTGAAACATAGAAACTTTGCAACATGGGAAACTTTAATGCTTCGGGATTTGATGGAGATAAAATCCATGAACAGTAAGCATGCGTTACACCTTTACAGCTCTGGCACCTGACTAGAAAATGCACACTATACCATTTAAATCTGTTCAGTGAATAGAAATCTGCAAATTTCTATTCGCTATTCTATTTGCAGTCAAAATCATTGTGTCTTTAATTCTATAAGGTTTGAATCTGCTTCTGGCTATCAGACTTGGAAGGTACTGTATTTAATTTGTGTTTGTTTTAATAAAGTAGTTGTCCTAGAAGTAGGTTAGAGGTTGATGAAAACTGATGAGTATTCATCCCCAATATGTTATAATGGTATAACATTTATTAGGGAGGACTTTAAACAATTTAAGAAGGGGGAAAAAATGTGGAAGTAAATATAAGCTAACTTGAATACAGGTATGTTAGTATGGTGAGGCTGTGGAGTCTTCATCTGTGGAGATAATCTTAACACCTGGCTGGATGTGGTCCTGAGCAACCTGCTTTAGCCCACCCTGCCTGAGTAAGGTGTGGGAGTAATGACCTGTCAGCCTCAACCATTCTGTGATTCTGTGATCCTCCCAGGCTTATTTCTTTCGTTATCTAGAAACAGCCAAATTTTTCTACTAAAACTCTGTTGCTGCAAAGTAGGATATACAGAATATATCCTGTTTATAAATATGATCTTGTTACCACCAGGAAATAAACTGTCAGTTAATTTAATTAATTAAAAAAATAAAAACATATCTCAGATGAAAGCTAGCTTGGAAGTAGCCCAGAGGTCAGAAACTGAAATCTTTGATGTATGCTTGATTATCTCAGTCTTCAACATATGTCCTTGCATGATGCTGTCTGTAAGTTTCTGAAAATGGTGAAGACACTCCACATTTCTAGTGGGTGTAGGAACAGTGAAAACAAGCAAGAAAGTGAACTTCCTGGATAATGCAATAGAAATAGCATCTCTCTGCCCATCTGAAACTTCATTTAACCAGCTAAGGTTTACAGTCAGTCTAACATTACAGTGCTAAATTCATTCAGAGGCTCAATTGGCTTACTGCAAGTGAAAACAGTATTGCAAGCATTGATGTGATTTCTGAATTTGACACTAGGCACAGATACTTTGGTGTGTTATAGGTCATTTGAGTCTGAACATTCAAGTCTGCCTATATAAGCTACATCAAAACAACAACAAAAATTTGTTTTAAAATCATAACATGATTGAGACTTGTAAAATAATTCTGCCAGTATTGAGGAGTCTCTGCAAGAAAATAAAGGTTTGAAAGAGGTTCAAAATGATCAAGTTTTCACTAATATTTTGCTCTTTGAATGCATTTGGGCCTGAATTTTCAGAGCATTTTAAAAAACAAGCATAGATCCAATTCATTTCAGTCACAGCTGCGATCACTTGGCACTTGTATGGATCTGCCAAGGATGACTCAAATAGGTACCTAGAAAATGTGGCCATTTTTAGCAGCCATTAGCAGCCATATGAAAATTTTGATTTAAGTGTCTCAATTACCATCACATTAGAACTTTGTGGCAGATTCAGTTCTCACTGTCACAATTCAAATCCATTATCCTTCACCTGCCGTTTCCAGACACACTCTGGTCCTACAGACTTTCCTAGTTACATGATGGATGAATCAGTTTTCTCCATCGCAATTCATCCTTGATATGTTTCCAGAACAGAGTGTAGTCTATTCAATTAGGCAAAATGTGAAAATCTTCTTCCAAGAACAAATAAATAAGGATCTGCAACCTAAAACATACATATAAGGCCTGAAATAACATTGCTGAATCAACCTTAATTCTTGGGTTTCCTAAGTTTTGAACTCAGAAAATTAACGGTCTTGCACTGCAATACATATAGTTTCTGATCTCTTTTTTTAATGCCAGAAAATAAATTGCAAAAATTAGCTGCAAAGCAACCATGTTGCATCTTGCATGTAATCAACAGGACAGAACTTTAGTAGCCTATCTGGAAAAACAGCTGGTAAGTAATAGGCTGTTGTTTCTAAGCTGATGTTACAGCCATATTCCCAGCGTGCTTCACAGGTATTTTTCTCACAACAGAAGACTTCTGGAGCAATTAAGCTGGAAATAGTATAGTTATGTTGACAGATTGAAGCCCTGGAGCTAATGAGCCTGTGGTCTTAGCACAAGGTAAGTGTTCTAGAATTTATGTATTAGAATGGATGCAGTTTGGAGCTGACATGCCTAAACCACTTCTGGGCTATTTAAATTGGAATACATTGGACTGTATGGGCATTTTGGCTGCTGGGTAGAGTTGAAGCATGTCTAGTGCACAGTGTCATGCACTACTGAGTTAAGCATGCTTATTGTTCAGGAAATCATGTTGCTCAATTCTAAAAGCTTCTTACTAAGATCTAGTATGATTCCTTACTACAAGATGAACTATAGCATCTAAAAGTTCAAAACTTCTCTGTATTTGGCTGTACAAAACCAAGGTTTTGCTTCATAGCAGACATAGGCTAAGAACTCCTTATGAAAGGCTTTTACAGTATTAAGAAATATTTGAAAAATATTCAGCAGCCAACACCTGACATGAGAATTTCAGTCCAGAGTTTGAAATTTTAGGAAATTTAAATGCAAGTCAAATTTGAATACTAAAATAGTAAAGTGTTAGACAACCTTAAGTCTAGATATTATCTAAAATTAGTGTGTTTTATGTGTAGGAGCATGTGTAAAAATGATAATATAAAACTGCTACTTTTTTGTTAGCCTGCTGCTTATCTGCTTTCAAACAAACTAAAAAGCACATGGTGGCTTCTATGATCCTATAGTCTTTTCTCGCCTATACCTTGAAACGTGTATAATTCAGGTTTTATAAGGCCTCTTCAGAAGGGAAATGGATGTTTGCTTCTCTTTCCTGTGATGGCAAGTACGTGACTAAATATTGCCAAGGATGTATAAACTTGTATAAGTAATTTCAATGAGGAATTAATGGGAAAATAATACAGATAAATCTCAATTTTTCAGATAGAACAGATACATATTCTCCATCAGAAAAAGGCAATCTTCCATGTTACTAACCACATTATTGTGACTTTCTCAAATGATGAGTAGACCAAAGACTGGGAAGAAGTTTGGTATGGTTGTCTTTCATTATATTACTAATATTCTATAATGTATGGCAGTGATGAATAACCTTTCATGTATGTTTACAAAGTAATGGCATAATTGTTCATGCTTGCATGATAATTAAATGTGTTGATGTTTACAATTAGATGTAATAACATAAAGATGGTCTGAACACTTGCCAATGTATCTTCTATCTGGATCTTTTAAAAAATAATATATAGTAGCAACTAATTAGGTGACTAATCTTTATGACAATTTATGAATGGTCTGCATGATACACAAGCAGACACACATACACACATTTACATTCTTACCTACCTTCACAGATGAGGTGGATGAAGTCAGTACATTTTTAGTATAAGTGCCTTACTTCAGTCTAAGGCACATTATCCTTACAGAACACTTGACTGGGTTTGAATTGCAATAAAATATATATAATAGTGAAGTATTTTATAATAAAGTTTACACTATCTGATGTTATAAAAAAAATTTCTTAGTGCTCGGATTTGTATGTATATTTTAAAATAGTAGCATGAATCAATCAGCTCCTGTAGAGGAATGACAAAAGGGGTCTTTAGATGTCTGACATGAATTTGCATAAGAATAGATGGTTTTCGTATTTTGATAAAGCTGTTTCTTGTTCACTAAAACTGAAAACTTTGAATGATTTTTTCCTTGTAGTGGCGTTATAAAGGACAAAAAGCTATGAGTATTATCACTTCAGAAATATACACAACACAATCTTTAACTGTTGCAATTAACCACAATTTCCTTACAGAAAAATGATGAATCATGGGCTAATAAAATATCTCTAAATAAATACTAATATATTTTTATTTTCAAATGTTCTTTGGGAAACCTTGGCTTAACTTTCAGTTTTCAGGGACTTGGGATTAATGTGGCCCCATTTCTGAAGAAACAAACGTTTTATTAGAACTAACCTGTAGGAAACTTCAACACAGCAGGAACTTAATAACCTTTGTCCATTGCAGCTTTACAGAACCTAAAAAAGGGGACAGTGCATAAGTTCTGCTTAACACATCTGATATGTTACAGTTGTAAAACTGTAACCATGAGCAGCTAATCTAATTTAAAAAAAATAATCAGAATTGATTATTAAGCTTCAAGGGAGCTGTGAACAAGGATTAGTGATTGAAAAATATATGGGACTTCCATTCAAACAGTCAAATTAAGTGTTCAGCCCCTATTTAGGAGCCTTTTCAATATATTTTATACCCTGGGGAACCTAGATCCAACCAAGAGCCATGGCTGTGGTTGTTCTGCCTACATTTGCAACAGCTTGAGGTATGCCATCTCACATGGTTTAGGGAAATTGCTGCCAGCATAAGACAAATAATTCCCTCCCTCCGGTCCTCAAGAATAGCTGGAAAGTGTAATCTCTCATTATCAAACCTTCTGCTTTATTCTGTCCTGGTGTAGCTCTGTGTCATTGGCCTTGTTCACAGTCATCTCATCTTTGTCACAGATACATTTTTTTAATGTGACAGAACTGCATTTAGTAATTGTGAGCATGACAGATATGTACTTGTAAAACAAAAAATTATAAAGGGTAAATTTGAAATTTTTCATCAGTTTAATGCAAAAATACATACATTTTTGCCCATGTAGGTTCACACATAAAGCCTTGATTATGATGTAATCCTGTATGTTCTTCATTTAAATAATAAAGATGTCATCCTACTTGAAGATTCCTTCCATTCAGTGTTTATTCTCTCCATTCCAATAATTCCTTCAGATTTTTATATTTCAATAGCTTCAAATTTAATCTGTAAAGTCAAACCTTGAATTTTAGATTTGTCAGGACCATTTCTTTATTGCTTCCTTATATGTAGGTAGGTCTATCCAGTGTAAACAGATTTCACTAAAGATAAAAAAGTGCTTGTTTGCCACTGTCACAAACCAGCCCAAAGGTACAATCTCACCATTCATACATTCAATCTTGGCTTTTACAGCCAAGAACTTTCAGATATAATTACTTTGACTTATTCAAATTATTTCACCTGACTCTAATCAGCAACAGGGGTGCCCTGTCTCATAACATCTTAGCAATCTGAAAACATTGGGCTTTATGGCTCTTTGTACTGAATGAGAATATTGCTATTGCTCAAATTGGCAAGACAAGCTACAAGCAACAGAAAGCCTCATGGCTTTTGGTGACTGCAAAAGCTCTCAAGCAAATCTCATCCCCTTCTGGTCTGTGGGACTATATTATATGAGTGTAATCAGTAGAAAAAGGATCTTGATTTCTGAGTAGTAGGGAAAATGGCAGAGGACATGCTCCAACATCTTAAAAGAGCCTTGTTAGAAAGGACAGAAACGCTTACTGGAAAATCTGGTAAGAACATGGGGTTTGATATTTTATAGCAAATCAGAGGGAGAATCAAGACTGGTGTAAACATTTGTGAAAAGCAGTTCTATAAGCCCTGAAAACTCTACGTAAGACAATTTACACATATTTTTTTTCCTAGTAAGTTTTGTCTACAGAGAGGTTACTGGAGATTAGAGTGTAATGTAAGCATAATACATAATGATAAGGGAAAACAGGAGGAAAAAATAGTATGCCTGAATTTATATACCCAAAAATATACTCTGAGAGTTGCCCCAAAGGGCCACTACAAGAAATTGTCTCGCTTATACAAACTCAATGCTCTTCTCTTTGAAGTGTGATACAAAATTTTTCTTTTCTAAGAAGATATCATATGGAGAAGAAACAGTAAAGGCTTTACTAACAAAGTGTATCACATCCCTTGAACACGGTGCTCATTCCCAACCACATTCTGGAACCTGATTTTACTTATCCCATCACAGCTAACTTCCAACTAATTCTTCTCAACAAATGCCTTTAATAATTGGGGAAAAGCTTCCCTCTTTCTCTGACTGATTTCCAGTATAACCTAGGTTAATTTCCTCAAAAAAACCCAAAAAGCACCAGTGCAGCTAGAAACAGTTTAAGATGAATGGGAAGAAAAGAATGGCTGGACAGGATTGTCTCTCACAGTCCAACCACTGCACATTAACTCACTTATACTATGTATATCTGTTCTCTCCACAGGTCGAGGGCCACCTAACCTTACACATTTTAGTTTTTGGAATAAAATTCAGTTTAGTGGATGATGGTTTTATATCCTCCAAGTTAATTTCCTGGACTTATTCCACTCTTCACTAGTTTTACTGCAGAAAGAGATTAAAGCATGGGACTGTTTATATGATTGTCTCATGTTTATGTTGGGAATTCTTGAGAATACCACCTATAAACTCTCTTGGGAATTCAGTGATCCATCACGATCAAAATTCCATGCTCTCACATTTATTCTTTTCTTAAACTGCACACACATATAAATCTCATAAAAACCTGCCACTTATAATTAACACACTGTGCCCAGTATTACAGATGCTGGCCATGGTCAAACCTTCCCTATTACGTCAGTCATTTCAAAGCTGGTATTGTAGAAAGTTAGATATTTTATATCAGAATCATTTGACCGACACATTCACTTTTCCTCAGCAACTGTGCAGAAATGTTTTGTGACATTTCATTAGTAATAAGACTTTGTTCAGCATAGAAAAAAAATGACAAATTCTGGTTAATAAAGATGACCACAAAAGTTATTTTAGTATTGGGGTTTGAGATTATGCCTGATTAAGCTGAAGTTTACTGATCCCTATAGCCTTTGAACATCATATATGCATGGGTGAAGATACATATAATTCAGAAATGAAGTCTAAGTTGTTTATCTCTGTTATTTCAAAGTTCCAATAAGAACCTTGTTTCCATCCTGAAAAGAGGCCATAGTACTCTGTGTCCCTGTTATGTATTTGAACAGCTCAGTAGATGATCTGTATAGACCTCCAGACCACAAATCTGGCATAGTGTGTCACTATGACACTTGTAATATCTTTATATGATGCAATATTTTGCAGTGACCCCCACTACATTCCTCAGATGGCTAAGTTTCTCTGAGAAAATTTTAATTTCTATCATGAGCTAAATTTTGCCTTGTGGAAATGAGGTTTATGAACAACCAAAGCTGTAGAAAAGACATTATATGGACACTTGCAAATTCAGCTTTTATATGCATTTCTTTCTACCTGAAGATATGTTTGGTTTTATTGTTTTTAACACTTTTTTGGACTTACTTTTTTGAGTGTGTCTTTCAATACAGGTGTTACACAGGAGAAGCTGAAGGCACCCAAACTCCATCCAATCCACCTACTTGTATTGACATTGTTTTAAATTTATACTCTACTGAAATTTAATCTAAACAGATGATTTTGTTAAAAGGCTCATTTTGACTAACAACAAGAAACTAATTTAAACTTAAAAAGAATTCCCATTTTTTTATTTCATTATTTGTTGTGAACCATATTTAAGAAGGAACTGGGGTCACTATTTAATATTTTTTGGTGATGTTTTAATGTTATTATCTACGCGGTTACTATAATCACCTCATCATCAGTTGTTAAGAATTCTTGAGTGTTTCCTTTTGAAGAAGGGTAAAATGTAAATAATGTCTAGGACAAAATAAAAGGTAACTGTTTTTTCAGTGTTTCAAGTGATTAGGAAGGCATAAGCTAGGCCTTAGCCTGCCTGATATTGTGTAAAGCTGAAATGTGCAATAAAAGGAAACTGGCATATAAAACTCATCCAGAAGGAATTCTGGTGGGAAGGTCAGCCAGCTTTGTTAGAGTCAGTGGTGGAAGCAGAAAAGAGAGACTGGTACAAAATCACTGACAGGGATTTTTCAGAGGTTAATAATAGCAGGAAGTTGTCTGACTCTTAAATACATTGGAGTTACTTGTCACATGACAAAAACAAAGAGGTGGGAGCACAAAGATATTCTTCGCCCTTGGAGAAAAACAGTCTTACTAAGCATGCTGATTATTGTTTCAAAGCCTAGGAATGGAGGTTTTTTCCCAAATCGCCTAGTCCAGCTATTGTAATTTGATTTTCGGGCAGGGAACATGGGTTTGTGTGCTCAGACTCTGCTTCTCTAACTGAGATTCTAATTTCATGATATGGAAATTTGAGTAGGTGGCAAATTTTCTTTGTTTTACTCTGAAGCAGTCTTGTGATAGGTACTCAGTAAGTGATGGTTATTGGTTTCAGTGACTATTAGAATGTGAATTTTATCCTCTTATCCAGTTTTATTACTATTTTTTAAATCAAGCAAGACAAACCTGTTCCAGTTGGGTTCTGTTTTCCTAAATTACCATTTGCTTTTTGTGCAACCCGTCAGTAATGAAACTGTCCCAGGCAAAT
Organism: Pachycephala philippinensis; assembly: GCA_013397055.1. Lineage (NCBI taxonomy): Eukaryota > Metazoa > Chordata > Aves > Passeriformes > Pachycephala > Pachycephala philippinensis. The sequence continues at coordinate 624,456 of VWZT01001048.1, forward strand.
GATGAATAGGTATTTTGACATGGCTCTTAAAAATGCTGTTTTCATATTTCATAGTCAGCTGAACAGACGAACTCTACAGGAATTGGTCTGAAGCAGAAATGTTCTACAAACTCATTCTATACTGAGGGGAAAGTAATATTCCTACAGCTGTACATTTACCACATCATTTCATTAAAAACATGTTTAAAAAGATCATACCTGTGCTCCATCTTTCTCTTTTGCTCTCAGTTATGATGTGTAGGCTAAATTTACGTCAAACTACACGTGTACATTCCTCAGTCTTCACTAAACTTTTCTTTTCCTAGGCAAGTGACTTTTTAAACTTTTATACTTACTGTTTCAAAGCAGTTATTCTTTCAATTATTATTTTTCTCTCTTGCATACTTGAATGTCAGAAAGCTGCACCCACTATCACATGACCTAAATATTCACTTAGAGTGAAATATTTTCAAAGCAGTGACCTTCCACAGCAGGCTACAAAATTGATAGTAAAAGCCATTCTATTGATGCTTCTCTTTTCCTTTGTTCCTTTCTCCTAAGGAAAGTAGATTGGAAATACAGCAATTATTCTGCCTGGATATTGAAAGGGATTTCTGAGCAACCTTGCACAATTGAGCTGGCACATGTAAAAACTGTTTCTGACTCACTGAGCTGGCATATACTGCTAAATCAGCATTGGCAGGACTCCAGGCAGCCTGTCACCAACACTGGCTATTGCAGTAAGTACCAGTTCTGAGTATTGTATCCAAATTGGTTTTATTGAATTGTTTCATTCAGTGCTGCAAGGTCTGGCTTAAGAAACTAAAGCCTTGGACTAAAATTAAAAAGACCACAGTGGAACTAAATATGTGCCAGCTGAGCTATGGTAACTGAGCATGCTATTAATAAAAAGACTTTGCTTAAATTCCTTTCAATGCCCATATTTTCTTACTCACAGGGACTTCAAAATATTTTACAGAAGTATCAATTGGTTTGCAAATTATCTTTATGAAATAATTCAGAAAATAAAAACATAGACCAAAACGTACAAAGAGTGATTATTAAGTGAAATACCCATGATGTTTTCAGCAATGTTTTTTTTTCTGGAGGGGATACCTTAGAAACTGTTCTCTTTTATAGGTAATTAGGTAAATCTTGATATGGTAATCAATTAGTCACTTTCTCACTTCAGTTTTAGCAGTGCCATATTTTCTTTAATTTTCTGCAGTCTAGGGTCGTCTACAGAGACAGCAATCACAGTTCAGCCATTCATACAGATGTACTAGTCTGTGATAATTCAGTTGAATCTGGGCTGTATCCTTGTGTATAAAAAGTGACACCCACTGTGGACAAGATTAATCCCACACGAATTTTGGCACACACCAAGGACCTTCCAACATACTCAATGAAAAATAATGTAATAAGGTTCATTTATTAAATGGTGTTAACTTTAGAGAGAGAGAGAACGTAGCAGAGGTAAAAATCTCAGGAAATAGGACATGGGAATAATGGCGCCTGAGATCATGCATCCTGGATGCCAGAAAGCCTGTATAGCTCTAAAAATCTGTGAGATCTTTGTTGGTCTTCCTGTTTGTGTAAATTGGATTAAAGACAATCTCTGTCACAACAAAGGCTTTAATACTCTTTGACTGCGTAGTGGGCGTACTCATAGGCTTTTGGAAAATAGGAAAAGACCATAAGAAATAATCTGATCTACCCTTCTCCAAGACCCCTAAGACATCTGGTCTTTAAACCCTCCCAGAATGGATTTAAAGATGGTCTGACAGATTTGAAACAATTTGTTTGGTTGACATCTAAAACCAGTTTGATTATAAATGCCTACATTACAAGCTCTCCAGTTAGAGCAGGGTCAGTGTCAGTTTCCTAATAAGATGATAGGATATGCTATAGTGCTTGATTGTCCCAGTCTGCAGGTTCTGCACATGCTTTGGAATAGAATAAATCTCCATTCACAGAATAACTAAATACACCTGGTTTGAGATACAGGTGAAGTAAACATTAATTTACAAAATAAAAAGATAATACAGGTATTGAGACAATAGGTACAGAAATCAAAAGATTACTACAGCCCTACATAGTAAATTCTTGAAAGTTTTTCTCACCCTATTTGTGTCTAGCTATAAAGCTGAAGCACACTTCATGGTTTCTGGCTGAGGTACAACCCTGCATCTTCAAGGTGTACTAATGGAAAAGAATCTGTCAGGGGCAAGTAATAATTATTTTTATAACAGATTATTTATGACAGCTATTAATATTCAAAATGTCGTTGCTTCCCACTCTTTCTGGTTTTCTTAATATTAAGTGAGTGGTGAGAAGTTTCCTTTCATCACTTCATTGCCTTCCCCTCCCAGCTTTGAAAATGCAAAGGCCTTCTGGGCATTATAACCTGCTGAAATACTCAGAGTTGCTCAGAGGTGAATAGCTACCAAAACAAAAAGGAAAATATTTTTTCCTACTTCCTAAAGCTTAGTCACTATTACCTTCATATTTATGAAGATAAATTGTACTTTACACTTCATGTAAATGTATAAATTGACAATTAAACTCCTTCAGCTGGGATTAATGCTTACTTTTAATTAAGATTGTGTCACTTTGTTTTTGATTAAGACTGGGTACTTAAAACTGACTTTGGATGATATTGAGTTTGGGATGAACTCAGCCATCAAACCTGTCTTTAAGGTTCATGTAGCTACTGGTGATTCTACAATCTGCTGAATGTATTGACAGCCACATGTTATTATAATTTATAATTACATGGCAGTTTGTAAGGTCTGGTTCAACTCTTCTTTCCTGCAATTTCACACTATTCCTTCTCATCATATCCAGCATATGCAATGTTAATAACAGATCCCTTTCCTTGCTGCCTTTTCTCAGCTTTTTTGGCTACTTCCTTCCAACCTGTAATCATATTTCATGTTTTCTGGATCTGGATCTCTGTCCATTTTACTTCCTCTTTGCTGGACTCTGTATATAACTTTATTTGACTATCATTTTCTAAGAGTGGATGGACTTCTCTATAGAGCAGACATAGAGCAGAGATATAGAGCAGACCAAAAGTATAATTCAATATGACTTGAACAACAAGGTATTAGACCGCTGTAGGTTGTGTTCTCCCTCTCTTGGTACCACCCATACCCTGTCTGTAGAGCTGATCATTGCTGCTAACATGTAATACTTTGACATTTGTTCCTTTAGAGCAGTAGCCTCCTCCCAGCATCACTTTTTCCATTTATGAAGAACCTTTTGAATGCAATTTTGGTTTCCATTATATTTGCACCTTATCCTAAGTTGTGTCGTCTTCAAATGTGATGTCTCTTTCCTGTTTAATGAAGCAAATCAACAAAAAATATGGAACAAAACACTAGACAGACCCTTGTGGGTCCTATACCGGTGTATCATTCCAGTTAGATAATGGGGAAGGATTTTCAGTTCACTTGGTACTAGCTCTACCACTGTACATTAATTTGCTATGAGGATGTTATCGTGGATAGTGCTGAAAGCCCTATGAGAGCAATATGAATTAACTCTCATGTTATATTTGCATACAAACAAGTTTACACATTTTTGATACGCATTAGCATGGATATACTCAAACAATGTATTTTAACACACAGAAGTTACAGAACGTAAATGAATACAACTATTTCAGATGAATGAGCATTACTTTACTCGAAAAATACAGTTAAATTTGCTAGATACTAGAAAGGCTTCTCAGAAAACAAGAAGAGTATATGAAAATCTACATTGAAATCAACTTCAGTGCTTTAACAGTCCATAGATAACCAAACAGGCCCCCAACGTTTCTGAAAGAAAAATGCCAAGTTTTTCCAACTCTCAAGCTGTAGTCAGCTGGTTTTCTCTATGGCATCTCTATTTTTTTGCACCTTCAGCTCATAAAGTTATGAATGCTGAAATCCCTTGAGTCTGTTGCTCTTCTAGAACTGACTGACCCAAAGGAATTTAGTTAGCAGGGCAGCAGAATTTCAACCCCAGATATAAGGAACCAGCTTTGGTTATAATTTTAAGAAAAATGGTTTCTGTCCTTAATGGCTGTGTGATGTATTGTATAGTGTCGTTCATTCTAAGAGGTTTGCTAAAAAGATTTATGGTTAGATAATCATCAAAACTGAAATATTTGAATTGCTTTGAGCAGATAGCTAAAGGACATCTTCCTATGTCTGTGAAAGAACACTGATGATGATGATGATGATGATGATATATAGCAGACTAAATACCTTTGTAAGCCACTCTGTCAGGGATTATTCAGTGATTTTACTTTGGAAATCTTTGTAATTCCAATGACCTATACAGTCAACAAAACCACCAACCCACAGTTATAGTTTTCCAAAAGCAGAACAAAGAGAAGAAATAACATACTTTTCACAAGGGACTTGGTATTATCTGAAACCCTATCATAAAAATCTCATTCTGTTTATTCAATTAGTTGATTGATTTCAATAAGCATGCCTGCAATCAAATAAATTTTAAAACAGCTGTAAAAATAGATTTCATTCATTGAAGGATATCCTACTCATGGGTCAACAGCAAAGTTAGTAAACATAAAGGAGAATGTGATGAATTACGATTATTCTGATAGTACCATGCAATTTACCCCAAGATTGTGATTTGTCAGTGATATTTGGGGCAACAACTCCTTTGGAAAACACCAGTATAACTGAGGAATAATATATATTAAAAATCTTGCTTTATTTAGCATCAGAGAGAGGTTTCTTTGCAAACAGATCTTGTGAAACACAATAATAACTAGTTAACACTCATCTGTAAGTTTTAAAAGGATGTTTACATAAATACAATATCATAATAATTTCAGACATACAGAATGTGATAGTTGAGATCAGCTATAGTAGCCTTGCTAATACTTTGATCTGTGTGTGCATTCTTGGGAACAAAGGATGTTTTTGTTGGAACTAGTTCTCAGAAAATGAGATAAAACTGAATGGTGACAGCAGTCATTCATGGTGCTGTATTAAGGATGTTGTTTCTGGTGACAATAAATTACATTTCCCTCCTTTAACGCATGGTGATTATGAAAGGGTTGAGGGTGGGGGAGGCCCAATATGAAACATCCAAAGAGAGACACTGAAGTGTTTTGCAGCACATATCCACCTTCAGTAACAAAATATTAGTATTTATTTCTGTGTTACAATGAACACAGAAAAAGGAATATCTAAACAAGAAAAAAATTGCCAAGCAAGAAGTTTCAGCAAATTTCTTGACTTCATGTTTCCAAAGGCAGAGGGATAAGAAACAGACAGGATGCAATATATTGGTGCAAAAATCAAGCTTCCGTTTGACCATTCTTCAGCAGAATATTCTGAGCTTTGTGTAGTAAAGTGCAATCACACATATACTATGAACTAGAAATTCTCTACGCTTTCAGTCCAGTTCCTTCCTCTATAAATTGGCAGATTCAGGGGAGTCATGAAGGGCTCCACAGTAAGTATACCTGAAAGAATCTAACTAGAGAAAAACAAGTTTTTATTAACTTTCTATATGCTGACTTATGTTCATTAACAGGAAATTTTATATGACTCTCAAATCTCAAATTCACCAGGCATTAGTAGTTTCTCATATCAATATGTTCCCTAGGTTGAATATCTATGGCATTTATTCTTTTCCTTCAGCTTGTTCTATGTGTTTTACTTTTTCCTTCCTTACTTTAATGAAACTGCTGATCTTTCACATTACTCAAATTTACCAAGCCATTCACATGTCTTCAGTAATGTGTTTTGAAACCTTTTTTATTATTGATGTAATCCTTTTTGAGATAAAATTGTCAGGACTGAAATCAATTCAACAGGAAAGCATAATACTAATTTATTTTCATTCAGAATTATTTATTTCTTATTCTTTGTTTACAACAAACTGCTTATTTTCATAGTTGACTTACATACAATGAATCCTCACCCCCCCCAACATATAGTTCCATTTTAATGGAGGTATACTAGAGACATTATTTGATACAGGATCTCTAAATGCTTCTAGTTTCCAGGTCATGTAATTTTAGCATCCTGTGCTGAATACTAGTTTCACTCATGCTAGCAGACATCTAACAACATTTTAATGTAATATCTGTGCTTTCTATTGATTTAATGTGATGACATTCAAATAGTTCTCTGTGCTAGTTATTGAATGATTAATATCTGTGGAAATCTAGAAGCTTGTAGATTTTACTTTACCTCAGCAATAGTAGATGTGAACTTACCTGAGAGATTAGTAGGGAATTGTGACACCCTTTAGGTCGCTCTGTAAAATGTTATCTCCCTTCACAGTCTATGTCTTCTCCTAAACTATAGACAATTTATGCTTTCTAAAGTAATTCCATATATTTCATGGAAGTATTTGAAATGGGTAATCTTTGTGTTCTTTCTAATGCACATACTGCTGTGTGTGGCATGTGAAAGGTACCCTTCAGGAATAGCATTGTCCTTGGCTGAGGGTTCTCTCTCACAATATTCTCTTGGATTCTTTCATTAACACATTTTTTACCACCCAAAAATCACTTAGAATTTAATCTGAAAAGTTCATTTGCTATCATTCTGTTACTGAAGATGACGAATGAGAGTTCTGCCTGTTATTATTAAAGTCAGAAGTGGTACAAATATAAACAACAGCAGATTGAATTGCAGGAGTAAAGATTGCAGGAAGCCTCATGAACACAATCAATTGATTTGACAGAATTGTGATAGAATTATCAGTAATGGCCCAGCATAGTTTGGACACCTCTGTCCTAAATCCCCTCCAGGTCTGGAAGGTATATAAACTGACAGCTGAAACTCCACTGGAACCAATACACCTTCTGTTTCCCACGGAGTTAAACTGCATGGTGGTCAATGAGACTTTCACTTTGCAATCAAATTGCCTGGGGCTGTTCTCTCCTGCTTCCTTAGTCTAAATACACACTAAGAGTTTACCTCTAAATACTCAGGCAATTATAAGAAAACTTCTGCTTCTATTTGTGATAATAGGTAACAGTTTTAGGAACCATTTATTGCAATTGATGATGTTCTAATCCCAAGTACTGCAAGATATGAGGGGAGTTGTCCTTATAACTGCTGCAGGGTGAGTTGCTGTTACTACACAAAGCCATACTGAAGGTCCAGCAACTTCTTGTCTGCTCTGTTCTGAGAATGATGTGTTTTGAGGATGCTTTGTCTGCTGAATCCTTTCTAATACAGCCTACTTGTAGCATGTGTTATGCTCCTCTGCATGCTCAAATGAGCACAGAGAATTGATGGCTGTTGGGGGATGTTTGTTCCAAGCCCATCACAGAAGCCATCACCCACCCAAAGGTCCCTCTTCGGGTGATCAGAGGAGCACAGGGGCACAAAACTGGTTGAGAAATGCAAATTAGGGACAGAAAGGAAGAAGCATCCTGTCAAACCTGTTCTGGGACAGACTGAGCATTTTCCAGGTGTGAAACCCATCAAGATAAGTCAATGGTGGAGCACCTCGTATTTGCTGCCTAAAGGTAGGGGACATATTATGAGATGAAGGAGAAGAATATTTCAGGATTGCACAGGATTTACTATGGGATGTTTAGGGGAGGAACTAACAGCAGGAAAAGGGAAGAATTTAGGTGATTTGAGGCAGTGTGGGAAAAAAGGATGAATAAGGGGGTAAAAAGGGCGGTAACATAAATAGTTGCTTGTGGGTATACTTGTGTGACTACGCCTTGAAAAATGCAGTCTGTCCTATCTTATTAAATTCCTTCCCTACTTTTTCTTGGGTGAGGGACTCTCTATTCTGTGTGCATGTGTGTGTATGGGGCTCTGGGTGCACCAATGGGAACCAAACCATGGGTTGGAGGGTGTGTCTGAGGTGCCAGTAACTGAAGGATGTGGACCCACTGGCTGAGCATGTGAGCAGCAACAAAGATCACCCCAGACTAACCTGCAAGGGGGTGAAGCAGCCAGAGAGCCATGTGTGTACATGTCTGCCCCTTTGTCTGCCTCAAGAGGAGACCACAGGAGGAGCTGACTGTTGGAGGCAGCAGGGCACTTCCGACCAGATCCAGAGAACAACCAGAAAGACTGTAGGGTCTGCTGGTCTCCAGAGGTGAGACCTGATGTTTATGTAACTCGTGGAGGGCTGTGAACAGTGTCATTACTCATGGAGACTCTGCTAAAGTATTCCACTGTCCCTCTTCTGACTTCCCCCCTAACCACAGACAATGAACATTTCACTTAAAAGGTCACTTTATGTCTTTCCAGTACAAAAGCTGATGAAATAAAGTATTCTGCATTAGTATAACTTCAAGTCCCAAGTTAATGAAGAAAAAAATTACCAGATATGTGCACAAGCATGCCTCTGTCTTGCAAATGGAAACCAGATGCAATTCTGCTGAAAACAAACATATCATAAATAACAGACATATGTTATCAATTATATACTATATATAATCTACGGTTGGCTCATAATTCAGAGAATGATTTTTTCTTTACAACTGTTTCTGCAGAGTTACAGTAGACTGAAGATACAGTGAACTGTCAGGAGAATGGCTATTGCTTTGACAGACACTGAAGACCTTCACGTGTGAGGGTGATGATGGAAAAGCTAAACCTGAAGCCAGTTACAGGATCACCTTTACATTCAAGGCTGTCTGCAAACAAATGGTATGCACTCTTTCCGTTCAGTCACTGTTGGAGTGCGAGTAATGAAAGTGCTTAAATAAAGCTTTAAAAACTATTTATTAATTTCCAATACTTTTGTGGGTCATTTCCAAAGTGTCTGATACAGTCAGTCTGAGATTTCATTCAAGTTTTGAAATAAGAGACTTGCCTAGCAACAACAAATTATCAGTGCTTTCTTGGCAATGCTGAAATCACAGCATTAATGTTGTTTTAAGACTTTGCCTGTGAGTATAGCATATAGTTTATATTTAGCAAGAAAATCCTATAGGGATTCCATAAATCTGCAAAATGGTCAGACTTTCATGCTCTTAACAGTCCGCTGCACAGCCGCATTTCTGTGTATGACTCAGGAATAAAAATTGCTAGGTCAGCTTCACATTACCAAGCCAGACATTTACTTTAAATGTGGGGTTTTTTTCTTTATTATGAAGGAAGTTTTAATTTTTGATACTGCTTATTGATCTATCCTCATTTGTTCTTTTTTATGCTAGTGACTATTACATAATAATAACAGAAAATCACCCTGCTTTCCTTTTAATGAAAAAATTATTCATCTTAGACACTCAGACTGAGGCAGCTTCTTTTTAAGATTTGTAGAAAGGTGAGCTTTGGTATTTTATAATGGTAAGGCACCAGTGTATTTTTGTGTAAATATCATGAAGTAATAGTAGAAAAGAACTAATCATTCCAGATGTGGAGAAAGGCATAACTATGTTGCTACATATCTTTGCAGTCAAGTAACATCTTGTGTGTTCTTTCATAGCCAAAGGTTCACACTATTGCATTTCATTAAAAAACGAAATATTGTTGTTAAGTGTTCAAATAGAGCACACATTGAGATTCATTACTAATTAGATATTTCTCAAGCTGGACCTACTTGTGCTTGGCAGAAAAGTTGCAATAAAACTTTTTAACAAGCAATACAGATGAGAGTGAGGACTCACATACTGGAAGGTGCTTCCAGGTTACGTGCAACCAACATTAAAAAACCAAACATCTGCGATCCTCTGGGTATCTCCATACAGGCACATATGTACACGCACAGAGCCAGAGAGGAGGATCTTGATGATCTTGGTTGAAAGGCATCTTGAACATTTGGGTAGCTTTTGTTGTAATTGTTTATCCTATGCTGCAACACCGGCCTGCTAACCACAAAGGAATTCAGGTGCATGCATAGCAGGCATGCGTAAACAGTCTGCTGTTCCCATCCAGAAAGTGCAGAACTTGCACTATTTTGAAACAGCATGCCATTCTGTTCTCTTACTGTGTTCTTGAACATATTCTGAGGCTTAACAAAGCAAGAAAAGAACTGTGCTGTTCTTAGATAAGATCTGTCTTCCTTTTTGCAGTCTTCAAGTGTTAAAATAAATTATTTTCAAAGTATTTGGTTTATTAATAGATGCATATATACTTCTTTTATTTATACTGCCTATATCTGTTATTCCTGGTTTCAGTAAGAAAAAGCATTTTGAAAAACTGCATCAGAAAAATCTATATTCTTGGATTTGATAGTCCTTACTTTCAAAAAAATGTTTCCAGTTTAAATTTTTTTACTGACTGTATAAGCCGCATGGAAAATGCAAACTGGGCTTTTTCAGTATGACACAGATCTCAGCGTGTCTTTCATGTTCCAGTATCTCATTTAGAGAGTTTGTATGGTATCTAACTGATGAACTCAACTTATTTACAAAGTCCATAAATGACACAAACCAATACCAGCATAAAAATTATTTACTGTATTTCTTAGAAATTTTCAGGATCTGAAAACTAGCTTGCAACTTTAAAAATTGTGTTTCATGACACTAGCTGTAGTGTCTGCATATGAGTTTTGGTTTTAGCTTTTTATTATGATAGGTATACAAAAAATGGAAAGGGCATTCATGAAAATGCAGTTTAGTTTTACGTAAAGAGGAAATTCACAAATTGCAAACAAATAAGGGCTGCAGAGATAAATTTAGCACCATTTTTGGCAAAATGGTAGTCTTACTTTCATATAGGCAATTTCCCCTGTCTTAAAACATTCTTAGTTATTGGATTCTAAATGAAACAAACAAAAAAACCCATACACTTCATAGAGTGTGCTTGAGGTTTGTGCCAAAGTTCGCTTTAATTTAAAAGCCTCAGCTTATTTCTACATTCATAGAGCAAGCTGGGATATAAACAGTATGAATGAGGATGTTCATTTTGCTTTACTGCAGTTCTGTGACTCTCTGCTAAGTTTATATAGAAAGAATCAAGATACTGTTCATGGTATGTGAATGTTACTTGCTCTGATTTACATGTATGGTGAGATATAGAGAAAGCACCTTCATTGCTACTACAGTGTCTGGAAACATTGTATTATTGGCACTCAGAGGTTTGATCTTATATATTTAGTTTCAAATGAATATATGTAAATGAGAGTAAAAACATTACACATGAGAAGACTGGGATGTCAAAGTAATTGGAGTTTTACCTGAGTCTCATTAAAAGTGTTACTTATCAACCTCTCCATTCATGGGCCTGCAAAATTTTAATGGCACTAATGACATAAAAGAAATGTGTATCACAAAAGAAATGCTGTGTTCCACAGAAGTTGGACACTAAGCTTAAAAATGTTATCCTCTTCAGATATTTCCTTATTCCAGCAACAGTGAAATTCATACTGGGCTCTGAGAGAGAAGGAGCAGCAGCAGGTTGCTCTTCTGCCAGGTGGTGAGCCAGGCCAAGGGCAGCAGGGCGATGGCCAGACGGACAAGTCCCACAGTGTCTGAACAAGGAGGGCAGAGCAGGGCTGGGGACAGTCAGCCATCAAGTTGGACAGCAGGCAAGTCCAGAAGCAGTAAGGCAGGTGTAAGGTCAGGCCAGGCAGTGCTGGCCAGCGGGTCAGGTTCAGATCAGTGAGCTACGTGCATGGACGCAGTGCACCCCAGAAAGGGAACAAGGGAAGTTGCCCAGATTTAATGCAGCTCCTGAGTGCGAGGGAAAGGCCTCTGCTAAGGCTTCCCACAGCTCCTCCTCAAACAGCTCTCTGAATTCGGGCTGCACAGCTGCACTGCTGTCAGTGAGTCCAAGCAGCCAAAACCCCATGAAGGGGCTCTGGCACCAACTTCCTCCAGTTCATCCTTTCTCATTCCCTGATTGCAGCCAGGAAGTGGGAAACCACAGATCTCAGAGATTCGGGCACTGCTCAGAGAGTGACTTGTTGCCCCACTGAAGTGAGCATTCACACTGTGTCGTTATTTCCCTTAGTGACCTCACATACCTATCAAATAGGATGTGACACTTTATATGGTCTGTACATGTGCATCACATAGTGTGAGAATATATTTTGAAGCCTCCTTATTACCTCTCTATGAATGTCTGGCTATTGTGCTGGTTTTGGCTGACATAGAGTTAATTTTCTTTATGGTGGTTAGTATGGGGCTGTGTTTTGGATTTGTGCTGAACACTGTTATGATAATATAGAGATGTAATTGTTATTGCTGTGCAGGGCATACACAGAGCCAGGTTGTACTGCCAGGCTGGAGAGGAATTTGGGGGTGCCTGGAAGGTTGGGAGGAGACACAGCAGGGACAGGTGATCCCAACTGACCGAAGGGATATTCCAGACCATGTGACATCATGCTCAGTATATAAGGTGAGGGGAAGAAGGAGGAAGGGGGGGATGTTTGGAGTGACATTGTTTGTGTTCCCAAGTCACCATTACACGTGAGGGGGCCCTGCTTTCCTGGAGATGCCTGAACACCTGCCTGCCCGTGGGAAGTGGTGAATGAATTCCTTGTTCTGCTTCGCTTGTGCGTGCAGCTTTTGCTTCCCCAGTTAATCAGTCTTTAACTCAACCCATGGAGTTGAGCTGGAATTTTCCAGCTTTTACCCTTCCGATTTTCTCCCCAGTCACACTGGTGGGGGAGTGAGTGAGCAGCTGCCAGGGGCTTGGTTCCTGGTGGGGTTATACCACGACACTATTGAACCGACTATCTCTAGACCAAAGATTCAACTTAGTTTCAAGCTGAGAGATGGCATTAGCTGCATACAAATCCTGTGTTCACTTTTGTCAGTCTATTTTCCTCCTAAAGCATACATAACTTAAAAAAAAATAATTACAAATATATGTAACACTCACACATTTCTTTAGGGCTCTTGCCTTCTAGTGCTCAGAATTTTTTAAGAATAGAGTAGAGGTGTGGTCTGTGCAACCTGAGAGCTTTTATTTTAAATGTGGTGTGCACATTGGTAAAATGTTATAATGAATTTGTTTGTAACTTGTTCTGTAAAAATCTACTCTGTCTCTAAAATTTGAGAGGTCCTATATTAATATTTCAATCATTACAATGTTACTAGAGCTTGTCTCTTAATTTCTGTATGAGATACTGAAACTTTGGAGTAATTATGATTTTATAATATGTGCTCTTATGTAAGCAATTTCACTCCTCTCTGCAGCCCATTAATCATTCTAGATTCTACAAATCAGTATAACACTAAGTGTACTAGGGTCAAATTCACCTGAAAAAGACAGATATAAGTATCACATAAATCTTGGCAATTTGAAGTGACACCCATAGCTCAGGGCATTAGCACTGGATTAGAGTTACTATACAATATAAATGTTTATGCTGTTTTGCAGAGTAATGCAGACAAGAGAACACAATCAAAGCTTTCACAGACATAAACAGACATCACACACTGTAATTATATTTGTCTGCAAGATTATAATAATCATAGATGGCAGGTATTATAAGGCAGTTCTTTTTTTATGGTTAACCCCTTCAGTATACTCATCTTACTCCAAAGGCAATTCCCATTAATGGAATATTTTATATTTATATGTATATTTATATGTATGTTTATGTTTATGTTTATGTTTATATTTATATTTATATTTATATTTATATTTATATTTATATTTATATCTATTGGAATGTTGGGTTGGGGACACCTTTGTCTATTGTCCCCATTTCCAACCTCCCTGCAAAACAAAAGATGGTGAAAAGAATCACAAGGCATTTATGCAATAGCCAGTATGTGTTGATGTCCTTGCCAGCCCAGACTGCTTCCATCATGCTGCTGCATACGGGGCAGAGCCTCATCCCCTGAACCCCTGCGAGAGGAATGTTTCTAGCAGAGGACATGATACAGGGAAGAGCTTGTTTCCCCTTCCAGTGTATATTGAAGATTAATCATCTCTCCAAACTTAATGTCAGAGGTTGGCTATTTTGCTTGAACAGAAAATTAGTCAGGAGACTGGTTAAAGCCTCTGTTTGTTGTGAATGAATTGTTAAAAGGCAAATAAGCCCCTTTTAAAGGCCATTTCCTGCCCTGAGTCATTCACATAGGACTCACATTGAATTCAAGGAGAATTCAACACACTCATCCAAGGGCAGGATTCATCCCTCAGTTTAGAGGCTGTGAACTTTGCAAATCCTTAAAAACAGTGTATATACAGTGGAAACTGTACTCACCTCAATCTAATGCTTATAGTCTTAAACATTAGAGTCTGTGAATCTTACATGTTGAATTTTGATTGAAAACACAGAAAAAAGAAATTTACATTTTAAGTCTTATTGATGTATAAATACAGAACATTAAAAGAAACTGTTTTAAAAAAGAAATTCTTAACAATAGACATGTGCTAATGCTAAAAATCTTTTGCGTATAGTGAAAGGCATTTACATCTATCATTGATAAGGTATGCATAAAGTTTCAACAGGAAAGATGCATATTAACAAACTTATCACGTTGAACAAGTGGCATACACAATACTACTTTATTTTGGATGTGCAATACTGGTTAATTGTCATCCTGAAAAGGAAAGCAGAACGTAAGTTTCCTAAGCATAACAGCCAGGGTTCAGTTCATATTTTTGAGACAAAAAAGACTGTTTACTCTATGTACATGAAACAGAGAACATAATTATCACTGCAAGTATTAATGTGGTTTTGTACTTTAAAAAGTGGGTAATAAATACTTTTTCAAAACTGTTTCATCACTTGGAGATTTAACACAGTGCTATTATTATGGAACTTAAATTTTATATATTTTCCAATAGATCTGTTAATTTTCATGTCCTTAGTTCACACTGAGGCATAACAAGAACAAAAGAACTTGTCTATAAACATGCCTGTAGACATGCTCTTTTCAATAGATTATTTTTAGGGATTTCAGGTGAAAAGAGGTTCTACATATCAAGAAACATATGTATCAAGAAACACATGGAAAACGGCAGAAGTAGCTCTTAAGGTTAGGAAGTGACGGTTAAGATTTCTCTTAGTCAGTCCTTCTCTTAGAACCAAGTCCGATTGTATGTCAGTGTGAAAGGCTTCTTAGAGATCACTCCTGTTAAAATCCCTTTCAGAGCAAGTAACTTGCCATCTGAGCCAAGCTGTATTTCTTTCTTGCACTGCTGGCCTCCCTGGCAGTCCTTACATTGAGGGCAGGCAGCTGCTATTATCTGTTCCACTCATGGAAGACAAGTTAACCCTGTCTTCACCAGGCATTTACAAATTATCACAGGATAAAAAGAAAGACTGTACCTCAGCTATTGCTCCATTGTGAGCTTGTGAGATCACAACCCAAAGCGAATATCCCATGCTTTTCTGAAAACTCGGTGTTATGTAACTCATTACCCACCTGGTAAAAATATGTGGATGATTCATATCCATACATAACTGAAATTTATCTGAGTTCCAAACATGTGATCCTGTATTTTAGAACTACTGCAAGGATAGAGATCAGCTGAGATGAAACCCTGAATCTGAAATTTCCACAAATCTAGCTTAGGTTTGAGTTGTTCTGGGCAGTCTTTCTGACACCACTCACTTCTCTGTACTCTACACTCTAGCTGCCGAATGTCAGCCCTTTTTCTGCCTGTGCTTTGTATAGAAGTACAGTGGTGGTTCTGGTTTTCTCCTACAGTTAGGGTTCAGAAAATGTTAAGAAACACACTGCTAGGAAATACAATAGAATTTTCATTCTATTCCAGTTCTATTGCAGCTCTATCACTTCTGTTAATGGAATTGCACTTACTGCCACTAATAAATATTTTATTTACACCTACAACTTGCATATCTTGTAGCACTAGCACTAGCATTTGCCAAACTTCTATTTCATCCATGTTATTTGCATAATTATAGTATTTTACAGCATATAAACTACTTAACTGTATTTTAATGGAAGTATTTAACTGTATAGAAGAGTTTCTCATACCTATACCTGGAAATAAGATAATATTGAAAACTGATATATACAAGAATATTTCAAAATAGCAAAGAAAATTTCACCTCTTTCAGTTACAATACAAGATACCAGCTGCTTAAATTCATATTTTTCCTTCTGCTTCATTTTCTCTTATATTATGACAGTTTGTGATAAGTAAATACGAGCATTTTCTGTCAAATGTAAAGCTTTGATTCTTAAAGAAGTGAAGTTCTGTCTGGTACAAAGATTATAAAAACAGAGTATAGTTTTCTGCTCTTGGAAAACGTGCCTACCAAGAAGAAATATCTATATAGTAGAAACTGGAACAGACAGTAAAAAAGTGCAGTGACCCTCAAAAATACTTAGCAAACTGCAGCTGTAAGTAAAACATGCCACACATTAATCAAGTCAGTAAATTGAACACGAGCTTTTATAATTCAGCCTTATTTCACTGCAAAAGAGACTGATAAGAATGAATAGACTTTGAGAAAACTAACAAGAATCTTATGAAGTTCAACAAGGACAAATGTAAGGTCTTGCACCTGGAAACATAATCCAGGAGCACAGCACAGGCTGGGATCTACTGGTCTGGGAAGCAGTTCAGTGGAAAATGTTCAGTGTTCTGATAGACAAGTTCAATAAGAGTGAACAGCGAGCTGCTGTGTAAAAGAAAGCCAACAGGATTCTGGGTTGAATCAACAAGGACATCATCATCAGAGATAAAGAATTATCCCCCTTCGTTCAGTGATTTTCAGGCCACACTTGGAATATTGTGTTCAGTTTCGGTCCCTGCCATGCAAAAAAGATGTGGACTGGCTGGAGATGGTCAGGAGAAGGGCCACAAAGATGGGGAGCCTCTCATATGAGGAAAGCCTGAGAGAAGTGGCATTGTTCAGCCTTGAGAAAAGACACGGGGAAGACCTTATCACCATGTTCCAGTATGTAAGAGGTGGTAAAAAGAAGACAGAGACTCCTTTTTTACAAGGAGTCATATGGAAAAGTCAAGGCGAGTTACTCCTAGGGAGATTTCAATTTGACACGAGTAAAATTTTTCACTATTAGAAAAATCGGCCTTTGGAATAATCTCCCCAGGGAAGGGATGGATTCCCCAGTACTGGACATTTTTAAAATTTGGCTGGACAAGATGCTGGGCCATCTTGTCTACACTGCAGTTTTGTCAAGAAAGGTTGGACAAGATGATCCTTGATGTTCCTTCCAACCTGGTTTCTATGATTCTATTATTAAGTTGTGTATGGAAAAGCTGCATAATATTTCTTTCGTGGTAATTCCAAGGGCTACTACTGAAATGCTCTTTCAACTGAAGCCTGGATGGAGACTGAAAGAAGCAACTGGATTTCTGAACAGCAAATTACAAGTTTTCTTAGAAAAATATAAAGGCCTCAACACTGAAAATTCTTGCTGGTATACAGAACTTTGCAACTGATTTCTGAAAATGAAAGTAGCATGTTTTATTTGTTTTTCAAGGTATTAAAGGAGACATTCTCACAACACTCAGAAATATATTTCCTGGTTCATCATATTTTTGGCTTTAATCCTAACTTGCATCTGTTTAAGCTAGATCATGGGTTTAGCCTTCCAAGTCCTGAAAAATGCAACATGACATGAATAGGAGAGCTCCAAATTGAATATAATATCAACGTTTATCATAATCATATGGAATTCGATGAAAGCATCTTGATATTATTACATACATTATTTCATTGCTAGTGAAAAATGTATTTCTGTTCTTGTTTGTAGAAAAAAAAAGAGAAATGAATACAAGTGCAATGGAAGGCAGTATGAGCTCATCTAAATTAATGAAAAATAGAACACAAGGCTATTATTGTATTTGTCTTGGATGTTGCTACATGACTGCTGATTAAGTTACACTGCTCAAAACAAGGCAAAACATCAAAACATGTAAATGCTTGAATATATCCAATGACATTTAGTAAGGCTTTCAAGGATGCAGCTAATTTTAGCACAGTACATGAAGCCAAGAACACTGGAGTAGCAAAACAAGACTTGGCTAGACAACACTAGAGAGATTCAAGGGTATCTGAAAATAATGCCCTATCTACATTTTCAAGTGTGTTTTGATATCCCTCCTATCTTCTTATTTAGGTATTATTCTTTCAGGAAAAAAGGTTTTTATCCTGTCCTTGAGAATACAGAACATTCTAAGAATCCCTCTGAAGCAGGCCCCAATGGGGACATACAAATTTAAAGTCTTTCATCCCTCACTGCTGATGCATTTAGGGAGAAAGAATGTCTATGGGGCAAAATATGAAGACGTGGTGGTAGAATAGACGGATGGATCAAGAAATGGGGGAATGATCATTGAAAAGATCCAGAACCACCCTCTGTCTTCTGCTGGTACAAGAAGAGTATTAACAAATTCCTGTTACAAAGTAATGCAGAATCTTGGGCAGTAAAAGGCACATATAACCAGTATTGTGATATCTGGCTTTGTGCTGAAAGGGCATTCTCTGAAGCTGCTGGTCAGTAGAAATCTGCTGACCACGGCTGCAGCTTAATAGAGCTCTTTCTCCACTGACAAAGGATGCATGGCTTGTATAGCTGAACTCCAAATGTATCCCAACTAAATCTCAACCCTACTAAAACATTCCTTGTTTTATTAGAACTGGTGGCCTCACTTTTGAGGTCTCTGTACGAGACTCCCTTCCACCAACAATCATTACGTGAACAGCTGTTTACTCCACTGTGGCCTGAGATGGGTGTTTGTCCTTCACATTCTGTCC
Source organism: Pachycephala philippinensis (assembly GCA_013397055.1). Taxonomy (NCBI): domain Eukaryota; kingdom Metazoa; phylum Chordata; class Aves; order Passeriformes; genus Pachycephala; species Pachycephala philippinensis. Next base: position 643,047 of record VWZT01001048.1, read on the forward strand.
TGACTAAAGTGTCAGTTCTAGAAAGATGTTTTGTGCAAAACCTTAAATGAAGATGCAGTTAAAATACATTGGAATATTGTCCACCCTATCATCTTCCTAGCAAGCGAAACAAATTCCCACTGAGAACAAACATACAAATTAAATTGTAAAATTGAAGCATATAATTGCAAACAGAAAATACATTAAAATAAAAGAATAAATAGAGAATTTAAAATCCACAGAAACAGAAATATGATGAAGAAAGAGAAATGGTAGTTTTTGTGAGTGGCTCTGAGCAGCAGCAGGGAAAATTTAAATCCATGGATGCTCTGATTGCAAGAACAGCAAGTCCCAACACACAAAGCAAAATCTCCATAAACTGACAATTTCCCAACAGGCTTGGGTTGAAAGCAGGATGTAACCTTAGGAGTCATTCTTGAAACTGAGATAGCCAACTTGGAAACATGTAGTTGATACATAAAATTAATGGTTTTTGTAGCTTGTTTTAGTACACTAGACTTACAAAACACAAAAATGGTTTTACAACCACATTTTCAAACTTAATTCCCTGAAACATTAGGAAAGATGTTTGTTTTCTCTTTGTGAAGAAGAGAGGTTTCTTTTCCTGCCAGATCCTAGCCTTCCTTTTCATCCATCCACAAATGCCTTTTAAGCAGTACAAATGCCAAAGTCAGAGCTGACACTCAAGATTTGCCCCCAAATGAAGAAGATAGCACTGCAACTGAACAGTACAGCTATAGCATTTTTGAGGTAATCACTGTGTTTAAATTTATCTTTGCTAATGAATAATGACAATAGCATGGCAGATGGGACAAATCCACTCCATAGTTTAATGAGAAAATGCATTTATATATAACCTGATGTTATAAATGCTGAAATGCATCCACATGTCTATTATTGAAGTATGTCTAGGAGAAGCTGGTCAAATACTTCAAAAGACTGTTTATAAGCATTTGTTCAATTTTTGAACAGTTGTTCAAATTAACTGTGCTTATGCACCTCATTATGTGACATTTATGAGCATTCATATTCCTATCAACATTCTGGAAGTTCTATTCTTGAGAAAAAGGTAAAGAAAAGAATGGTGAATAGCCAGTAGTTTAATTTACTTTCTTTTAATTTATTTCTGTTAAAAATGTAGATGTTCAATAATAGTCTAGAAACAAGCTATTTTTACAGTATTTTTGCCACACACCCCAAAGTATAAACAATTCATTAGCAGCCTTAGCCTGAATTTTGCTGGTATAAATTGTTCAAGTCTTTTTAATGGCAAATAAATTTGGACACCTCAATATCCAATCTTTAGGACTGTCTCGGCTGTGCTCAGTTGAGCAACAAGAAAAAAATAGCAAGAGTGAGTATGCCACTATTGTGCTAACAAAGCCCTTGGGTTAATAGAGACTGTTTTGACCTTATGGCACAAATTAACACTACCTCAGGGTTCCTTTAATTTAGGCCACCTTGCAATAGCCTCTGGCAGTCAGGGATTATTGGATGAAAGCAAACCAGTTTGCTGTGAACAGAGATTCAGGAGACCTTCATTCAATTCTTGATGGCACCACGGAGTCTTTGGGTGATATTAGTAGGTATTAAACTTTCTGTGCCTCCAGCAGCTGTAGGATGAAGCAGCAGTAGCATTTACATGCTTTATAAATATGCTATTTAATTTTTAACATAATTTTGGAAACTTTGCACATAAACCCCTAGAAGTCCACTAAGAACTTTGTCAGTCTTTGGTTGTCTGTGGCAGAAGAGTCCCTAACTCACAGCTGACTGCTTGGGTTTCAATACATAAAGGATTTTTTGTTTCTGCATGTCTTTTTAGCATGGGAAATAGAAGAAGACATCCACAACCACCCATAAAACCCAGGTTTGTTGAAAATCCCCTGAGTGTATGCTTCCTTGGTATAATACTTATACCTGAGTAATAGTCATAAAAATATTCTGTGAATGGATTTGCACATATGCATGGATTATTTTTGTGGAATGAGACATCTCCAAAGTCCAGCTTTTCTGATGTGTTGTAGATAATACACTGTTCAGGGAAAACTGCTGTATTAAAGAACTTTGATGCAATGGGTTTTGTGCAAATTCTGAAAAATGTAAGTGTATATTTTGAACAGTTTTGCCATTCAAATGTTTATTTGGTTACAAAACTGTCCGTTTTAGCATACTGAATTTTTTATTATTCTGTAGTGAACTAATTGCTTAGTTCTAGCAATAAAAAATTAATTACAAAGTTTCAAATTTCATTGATTTTCGTTGAATTTTAAAGCAAATCCTTACTGATATTTCATCACACCTTTTATGCATGAATTCCATAAAAACTGAGTGAAAAATTAGCTGATTTTTTTCTACAGATTGAGAAGTTATCCTTACTTAATTAGCACATACCCAATTAAATATTCTGAAGGTAATATAAATTAGTGATTTTCTTACAAACTATATTTTCTGAATAAAGTAGCACATCATAAGACAGACAAAAAGTAATGTCTGAGTTCTAAATAAACAAGAGAGGATACATTGTGTACCTAATGCAAAGGAAACAGAAGAGGTGATGTTCTCAGGTATATCAAATATTTATGGGCTGACTGTAACATTGGCAGGAGTGACAGGTTGCACTCAAAATGCTTTAGACTTCCTTTGATTATTTAGTTGACATATGTCCAAAATTCTGTGCACGGGTATCTAGAGTGGAAATTTTCACTTCAACATAATGTTGGGAATCCTGTTGTCTTTTTATCTTGGAGAGAAATATATAAATGTTTTTCTGGGGCTATTTCCACACAGTGTCTCTCTCATGGTTAAGGAGAATGGACACCAAAGGAAAATCTTTCTGTGTTTAAGTTTTGAAATACTATTTTTGGAGTCTGATTTGCAGATTTTGAGCCTGTTATCAGTTTATGAATACTTATGCAAATAATTTAGCAAAAAAAGGATCTTGTCTATTATCCAAAGTCATGTTTGCCTGATTTCACCAAAAATAGTCTAATCTCCAGTATAAATAGGAAGGGTATATGTGTGCATACCTGCATGCACATGAAAGTTGCTTTCAGCTTTATGCTTCACATTTCTTCACTGCAAAGACTGAAATCACAGATGTTGCGTTGTAGCAACCATCTCTTCTTTCTTTGGTTACTAACACTCAGCAATATTATTTATGAACTCTTGCAGGTTTACACTGGAATAGCATATATTTTATGAAAATAGCTTGAAACAAACCTCAAGCTGTCATATATACCTAGGCAGAGCAACATAATAAATGAAAAAGAATGATAATGCAGCTACATGAATAATGTTTTACAAGCAGCCATATATGCTCTATATCAAGAATAGTAACTTTTTTATTATTTATACGTTGCCATAAGTGTACATAGGCATCAAAGTCAAGGCTTGTAGAATAATTAATGAACAAAACAATAAATATTTTCAAAATGCTCAGAAGACCTAAGCTAACTCAAGTCCCAGCTGAGGAGGAAGGTAAGATCAGAGCAACTGGGGAGCTATGAGAAATCAAACATGCTATGAATGGGGCAGATATAGCCCAAGTGCACAGCTGTTCCATGTGCTCACAAAAAGCTAATGCATTAAATAGTTAATCTTTCATTAAGAGTGTGTAATCAGTTGGCATGATTTGCTCAACACACAAGAAAACTGGTGACTGTTCCCTTGAGACTGTAATTCCAAGCTTCAGCACTATCAATCTTTGAGGAAACCTCACCTCTCAGTTTTAGATAGAAAATATAGAAACCGTAATTTTGTTCTTTCTCAAAAGTATAAAGTAAAAGAAGGAGAAAAAAGAGAAAAAAAGAGGATGATATCAAGACAAACTATTCACCTTTGTTGGGCCTGAATGAGGATCAATACTGAGTTATGAAAAGACTTTGCAGATTAATCTGTAGATTAATACACTCCATCAGCAGCACCTGCCATTTCAAAGGAGCAATAAAAGGTTAAGAAAATAAGATCAAGCCACAATATTCTTCAGCTGTGTTTCCTCCTTTGGAAAGATGCCTTTATTTGCTCACTAGAGTTGAGTTCATCTCCTGGTGTTGGTGTTGATGGTATAAGGAGGAACAAGGAGGAGTGAGATGGGGGATGGGACTCCAGGAAGTCTCTTCCACTAGTTACAGCCACTGGGGTTTAATGCGATCTATAAACTCATCTGTCTGTTTACATACCAGCAAATGATACGTCTCTCTGATCCACTTACATTTTCAAGCCTAATGTATACACAGGGCACTGACGTTGTGTATACAAGACACAGAGATAGCTGGGGGCTGTGTGCTATCCCTGCTTTCACAGCACACTGTCACTCTTATAAATAAAGCATTCGCTCGGGAAAAGAGTCTGAGAGCTGGAGAGCCACATTGCGTGCAAATCCAGCTCACTGCCTGAGCTTCCTCGAGGTTGAAGCTAATCCTAACTGACATGTTACAGTAAAAGTACTTTATAAAATCAATATTAAATTCACAGCCTTTGACATCCTGGGACATCAAAGATAAAGGGGAAATAAGCTGTGGAGTAAACAGTCCTGCAGCTATGCCAGTTGCTCAAGGAGAGAGGCAAAGGAAGACACAGGAGACCATGGGGTAAATTAGTACAGTGCTAGTCTTGTTTTTATACCGAGGTCTTGACATCAATGAAAACATTATAAAAACAGCACGCGAACTCTTACAAACAAGAAAAAAAAATATTAGGAAAGACTCACTCAGATACAAATTCATATAACCTTTTCAGGTTAAAGGGATATAATGCTACCTATGCAAGCCACATTTTTAGCATACTCTTTTAATAAATCATACCCGAGAGTGATAAGATAATAAAAATCTAATAATAAAACAATGTACCACTGAACGAAAGAACTGGGCTAGAATTTGACTGCACAATCCTAACATGATATGATCATTCCAGCTTTCTGTGATGTACACCAGTGTGTATTCTACAGTCATCCAGGCTCACATACAGCCAGCCATCACAGTGTTTGTACTATGGGTGCGAAATACAAATTGTATTGAGTCAAGAGGAGGAGATCTTGAATGATGGTGGAGCTACTTGCCTGCTTAATCCCAAATCCTGTCTTTCATATGTAGAATGACAGTCACGATTTGTATTTTAAAAGGTAACACTGGCCATGATCAAGGGTAAAAGGAGGACCAGGATCAGCTCAAAACTGAAAAATCTCCCTTCTTCACCTCTCGCTATGTTCCTCAAGCCATTTCCTGTTGATGAATAAAACCAGCATGTACTCTTGATGCAAGGTTGTGTAAGTCAAGATGGTGAGTTGACAAGTCCTTACTGGAGAATTGCATTGTGTGAATTGAAAATATTCCTCGACATTTTGTGGTTTTTGTGTAGTCAGGCTTGTAGCTCTAATGGCTCTTGGTGGTACTTGCATCAGTCAGAACAGACATCTAATGTGCAAACACGTCTACTAAGAACAGGCAGTGAAAGAGTAGAAAAATTAAATCTTTTGCACAATGAAATTTGCTAAAACTGTAATTTAAAACCAACAATATTTTACTTTTTATGGGAAACCACTAATGACTTTCTACTCATAGTAAAATGACACACTAGCTTGCTGTACCGCATAATACTGCTACCAACCATTACCCTCTGGTTAGTATTTATGATGAGACAACTCTTATGGTTTAGGAAAGAAAGGGAGAATTAATTTGTTTAGTAGAATTAAATAAGGAAAAGAAGGCAGAATAACAACTGTTTTTATTTAGTTAATGCATCTTCAAGGAAGAAATTTCTTTCCTGAGGCTTAGGAAAACATGTAATTTCAACAGTATTCAACCCTAAAGTTAGCAAGGACTAGATACCTAAAATTACTCTGAATAGCCTGATTGCAAATATTTGAGGGCACCAGACTAAACATAAGGGGAAAGAACTGAAGGTGTGATGCGGTGAAAGAGACAGACTTGATAGTACTGATAAAGGAAGAAGCAACCTCACCTCTTGCTACAGAACACACACATTTTCAGATATGCAAATGAATGTAAGTTTTTCTAGCCCTTAGAGCTGACATCAACATTTAGGAAATGATAATTAGGGGGTGAGGTGTGATGTGGTGTGGAAATCCTATTAGAATCAAACGAAAAAAGAAAAGAAAAAAAAAGAAGGAAAAAACCCCAAAACCCAAACCAAAAAAAAAACAAACCCATAGCAAAGAAAATATCAGAAAGGTCAATTCTAGCATCTTCTGCTAGCACACGTCTGTGATGCAGAGCTGATTTTACTAGGATGAATAAAATCTTTGTCAGCAAACAGGATGGAACCATTTTAATAGCCATTACAAAGACCAAACCAACATTTAGCCTAAGGCTAGTGTCTTCATTTGGGAAATAAAAAAACCCCTCATGGCCTCTTCTAAATGTACTGCTGGGTCTCAGTGACCAACAGCTGGTAATGGCATCTATGGCTGCCCTTTTGGAGCTTTCATGTGCTTGGCAGCATGCCAATTTTAGAGTCAGGAGAGCCAAAAGCTGGGTTAAACAATTACTTCATGCATTATTTTATCCTTGTAGAATAAAAAAGCAAATATACTTATTGCCAGAAACCAATGCTTTTTGGCTTGCTTTACTCAGGGGCATAGAAGATTCAGTCCAAAGCAATGTGATACTTCAGAAGGCACTGAGTACATCTGGCCCTGTGGAAGACTCATGATGAGAGATTTGAGGATGACACATAACTTTGAAAGTACTTCTCACATCAAAAGAAAGCTCAAGAAAACAAAGGAATTTTTGAGAACAGAAGGGAAAGTAGGTATTTATTAAACTAATTCAAGATTCAAACAAGTAATTTGAGTTTTTGAGAAAGATTTCCTTCATGTTGCTTAATGTAACTACTCCCAACAAGAAAAAACATTCCTACTGTTGTATTAAGGACTTACCTTTTTTTGTGTTCTTTGTGATGCTTTGTGTGTTATAGAAGTGAAAAACCCAATTATCTTCATGTACAAAAATAATATAAAATGTATTAGATTTTTGATTTTCTTGCGGTATCAGCACTGTTTATCTTACTGAGTGCTATAGCTCGTATCATAAATATTTTTATTATGTTCTGTATATATTTGCACACTGCACTTATAATCACATCTTAACAGCTCATAGCAATGTACTAAGCAACAAGAATAACATCCATTACAGATTATTTACATTTTCATTCCCGATATACAGCTAGTGCCTCATTTTTGTAAGGCTGATTGGATACTTTTTGGTGTTGTTTTGCTAGGATATTTTTGGATGGATCTTTTTGCTGGATATATTTGCTTTCTTTTGCAAATTTCCATGGTGCTGTACACTCAGGTTAGAGATGGCAGTGTGAAAGTAATAGATCTCTTTGGATGGAAGTTTTCTACAGCTGCTGCTTTTTTCCCCCTTTTGCAATCATTCCATGACAGATCAGTTCTTTAGGATATTTTGGTAGTTTTGATGAAGATACATTGATGGTCCTTCAATAGACTGCAGTGTGCCCAAGACGTTGAAGGTTAAATATTTCCCCATAGTGAAGAAGAATTTGTATATGGTAAGCTAAACGACTCCAAATAGCCCTGTTTTACAGTCTTTCTGAGGCAAATGTAATGTAGAAATCTGTTCTTTCAGGTCCAGGGTCTGATTTGATCAATATACAATCATACTCCCTACCTGCAAGTTGAAGATTGTACAACAATGTGTGTCAAAGGAAACATTTTAAATACAAAGTACTTAGACCATCACTAGCTGGAGTTACTACATTCATGCCTGATAACAGTTTGATTTTAATTGGACAAAAGGTTGCCTAGAAAACATCTTTGACTATGTAGCACAGAGGGGTACATGTTGAAGTAATAGAGGAGAATTATACTTCTGCTTGTTCCTTCAGGAAATAACACTTCAAATCAAATGTCTTCTGCAAAATATCCTGGAGGGTATAACAATATGCTCAACATAAAATAGATATGCAATAAATATTCAGAACATTACACAACGTTACGAATTCATATCATCAAAAATGCTTAATTGAATTGTTCACAAATAATTTATTATGGCCTCTCAAACTGTTTTTGTTAGACTTAGGTAAAACCCTAAGATAGTAAATCCATAAAATAAAGAGTTTAGCACAAAATGCTAAATGTACTTAATATTATATTTCATTATTTTTTCTGTAAAATTCAAATCTACTGGGCTCTGTCTCTTGTCTTCCAAGCAAGTTTTGAATTGATATCTTAAAGTTGTCTCTTGAACAGCAGGAAATTATCAAATAAAAAATTCCTTTAGCACGCAGAAAAATTGGTATCTGCTTCTGCTTTGCATGCCCACTTTGGCTATACTAGTAATGAGAGAGGAGACAAGAGATTCAAATATAGGATTTTGTTTCATATTGCATAGTGCTGTTTTTAGCTCACCAAGCCATGGTTATTTATGGTTCATTTCCAGGTAGTCATGCGTAAGAATCTCAGCTATAAAGACTATGAACTGCAGTGGACTATTGTGCTAACATAATACTTCATACACTGATAAGAACACAGATGAAACCAAAGTGTAATTTTTCATTACTACAAACTGGTACACAGAAGTGGTCCAAATTAGGTGACACATTATTATAGCAGTTATTAAAAAGTCAAAATTTGCATATCATCATTACAAATTCATTATTCAAAAATATGTAAGATAGTGAGGTTATACATAGGGCATCACAACTGTACCCCACTATCACTGAGTTGTAATTAAATAATGGGGGTCTGAACTGAAATTCTTTGGTTGAGCTGTGTGTAGGAAGCCCATATTAATAATTATGCTCTTGAATAACAATTATCCACTTCTACTGATACAAAAGCTTGTTTCTTCCTGCAAGGGATGAATTAAATACAAACAAGGAAACATTTTTCTTTTTGACTGAAATAGTCTCTGTCCTTATCATGTTATTTTTTTAAATAGCACTCTTTCAGATTGTGAAGGAAATATTATTGCTTCATCACTGATGACCAGTTAAGTCATAAGTCTCTACTGTGCAGATTGTTCATTGATGAAATATTAATGTGACCTCAAATATACTGGAAAATTTAAACTATTTGTGAATTGCTAACAGTGAATCTCATTCTAAATAACGCAGTCTCTATGGTACCTCTATTTCTATAAACCAAAAATTAGCTAACAGTCAACTTTATTGGTATAATCATAGTCAAATATGTTAAATGCAACTATGTCATAGCATCGTGCCTATTTCAGTCTGATATTCAATTAATAAAATAAATAAATCAAACATATATGCAAATTACTCATTCTGTGTTTAAAAAGTCTTTGCAGCTTCAGAGCTCAAAATCATAATTTAATCCATTTTCCTCTCCATGTTTCCTTTTTCATTCCAGGATTCCTTCTGCATAACCAAAAAGTATGAAGTGGAGAAGTCTAGAAAGGTCTTTTCACAATGTGTATCATTGTGCACATATTGTAGCAGTGAATGCTATTCACCCACATGAGTAGCAGAACCAAGAACAGTTGCTGGAGCAAGTGCTGTTGAATTTGCATGTAGGCTGTAACTTCCTTCCAAAATATTAATACATTAGAAACAGTGCAAAGATTAAAGGTTTTTTTAAACAAAAAACTGAAAACCATTGTAGAAATATTAAGTCTAAACTATAAAGGTCAAAACTTCCTCCATGCAAGTAATACAGTTTTTTGCTTTCATTTGCTTTCGTAAAAAACCCAAAACCAGAACACAGAAAGCAGAACAGTCTCTCCTCCCATAGTTATCTCAGAAGCAAAAGAGAGATAAACACTTTTAAGGAAGCAAAATCTAAGAAACCTAGGCATGGACTGCTGCTTCCCGAATTAGCAAATGCCAGTCTTGGGTTGCAATCCAGTCTGCGTCAGCAGATGAAGAGAACTACTGCTTTACCTCTGCCTAGTGAAGATAATTTCCATGCAGTTTGTTAGAAAATGATGGTCACAAAGAATACTGATTAGGCTTCATGTTTGCTTAACTGCGCCTCCCTCCCCCCGCCCCTTCCCAGTTTTTCTTAAATGTTTTGTTAAGTACTGTAATGTAAACTGTTAGAGAGAAAGATGTAACCCCCTCAAACTCTCCAAATTTGGATCACCCAGGGTCATGTTGAAACCTGTACTGACATTTCCTTTGCTTTCATTGTTATGTGTACAAACTTCACTGGTTTTAGATGCTTTTAGAGCTGTCTGTATGATGTTCTCATACTCATCAATCCCTAATTGGACTAAAGTCTCATATGTGTATGTATACCTGCAGTCAGCTTGGGTCTTTTGTACCAGATCCCCTCAGTTATGAGTGTTTTACTTCTTTTTATTTTGGTTTTCTTGAAGTAGATTGTTAGACTTTTCAGTGGTAACCAAACTTAACTCATTCTGGTGTAATAAAAATGCTGAGAAAATAGTTTCAAGGATTAGAATCCCGTGTTATTCGTGGGCTACCAGAAAACACCATGTAAGATTCCTTGACTGAACCACACTACCACTGTGCCAGTTTCATAAAGGAGCTTTCTCCTTTGGTTTCTTAGCCATTGTCTTAAGGACAAAGGGAGATCAAAGCACTTCCTCAGAAGAAGTTTCCTACATAAGTATTTCAAGGTCTTTATAATTTTTCAAGAAAAAAATTTGGTACAGCTGACCTCTAGTAAAATATTTGTCTGAAAGCAATACTGAGTATCAGAGTTTGAGTTGAAGTAAATAGTCCTGAACTAAATCAATACCAAATACTTCTGAATCCTGACAAATTGTTGCACAGCAGTCTTAATCAACAGAAAAACTGAGTCTCGGGAAGCTTGGGTTTTACTTCGGTCTCTGCCATTTTTCTGCTCAGTGTGATTCCAAATCACTTTGCATCTCGTGAATTCTCCTGTGTGTGGCCTACCTTGTCTGTTTAAATTGAAAGGTCTTTGGGAAGACAGCTTGCTAAATTTCAGTTTTGTGGCTAAGCCATCAAGGCTCTGTATTCAACTGCGATTTCTAATCTCTCCTGCCATAAAAAAATGTAAAAATGTACTTCTTGCCAGAATGAGGAAGTTGAATGTTAACCTTAGATATATTCCTTAAAGAAGAAATCTACTGCAAAGAGTAATTACTTCAATTAAAATTCAATCTTAATATTGTTACTTTTCTCACATAGACTTAAATCAGCTATTAACTGGTGAAAATATTTTGTGAGGAGTGAAGCGCATTATTGCCACAGAATCACAGAATCATTTAGGTTGAAAAAGAACTCTGAGATCACTGAGTCGAACCTTAGACCATGTCAACTAGACCATGGCACTAAGCACTACATCCAGTCATTTCTTGAACACTTCCAGGGATGGTGGCTCCATCATCTTCCTTTGGCAGTCCATTCCAGTGTTTAACAACCCTTTCCTCGATGAAATTCCTCCTGATGTCCAACTTAAATCTCCCCTGGCACAGCTTGTGGCTGTGCCTTCTTTTCCTGTTGCCAGTTGCCTGGGAGAAGAAGCCGACCCTAATGTTTACTTTCGGGCAGTTGTAGAGAGTGATAAGGTCACCCCTCAGCCTCCTCTTCTCCAGGCTAAACACCCCCGGATCCCCCTGCTGCTCCTCTATGACTTACCCTCTAAATCTTCATCTTATAATTTCATTTGTAATATTCATATCATGTCATCTTCATTTGTAATATTTCTGTTATTCTCGTCTCTTTTTTCTTATGGTAACTTACAGTAAACTCTTCCCTCATCAACTTTTAAAATACAGTAAATACAGAAAATTATTAGAAAGAGTAAATATTAACGATTACTGCCATTTCAGGTAATTAACTGAAAACTTGTTAATTTTTATTTGTTTTAAAACCACATCAATAACACGTTAATTTAGAATGTGGACATTAAGAAAGGCAGTTCTACATATAAAAAGGACAGAATCTTTGCTATTAGTAATATGTGATAGGATCTCTCTTCACATATGCAGGTGTTGATTATTTATATAGTTGTACAGTAATTAACAACAGGTGTTATTAAACAGCTGTATCTATAGGAAACAGACCTACAGATTTAACCCTATCTATAGACTGATGCCATTTTGATTTATTACCAACAATATTTTGACATAATAGTAGTTTGTAGTCTTCAGAAACAGAAAAAAACCTGCCAAGGCACTTTAGGGTATTTTAGCATGGCAGACATTCCTTTTTGAGAAGAACTTGTGGCAATTTAATTTAGAATGTGTTGATATTATGCATAAAATCTTCTTTGCTATTTGAAGAACAACTTCCTTGTATTTCAGTTCACCAGGAAAGAAGCAGAGTCCATTGTAGTTCCTGGGGTGCATCAGAAAAAGAATTGCCAGCAGATCAAGGGGCATGATCCTGTCCCTCTAGTCAGCCCTTGTGAGGCCTCACCTGGAGTGCTGTGTCCACTTCTGGGCTCCTCAGGACAAAAGAGACAAGGAGCTCCTGGAGCAGGTCCAGTGGAGGGCAACATAGATGATTAAGGGACTGGAACACCCCTGCTATGTGGAAATGCTGAGGGAGCTGGACCTGTTCAGGCTTGAGAACAGAAAACTGAGAGGGCACCTCATCAGTATCTGTCAGTATATGAAGGGAGGGTGTCAAGAGCCAGGGAGGAGGCTTTTCTTGGTGCTGCCGAGCAATAGGAAAAGAGGCAATGGGCAGAAACTTATGCACAGGAAGTTCCACCTGAATGTGAGGAAAAGCTCTACTGGGTGGGCGACCATGCACTGGAAAAGGTGGTGGGGTCTCCCTCCCTGGAGTTATCCAAGAACTGTCTGGACACAAATCTGTGCCACGTGCTCTAGGATGACCCTGCTTGAGCAGGGAGGTTGGACCAGATGATCCACTGTGGTCTCTTCCAGCCTTACCCACTCCATGATTCTGTGATTCTGTATAGAGTTTAGTGTTCAAGAACTTTGTAATCTTTACTGATCGTATAATTTATCTTTTTGTTTAGTTTCTGGGTTTTTCAGTTATTTTCCAGATCTCAGGTATATTAGAGTTTTCTATGAATTAGTGTAGCATTCAATTCTAAGTGGCAGCCTTACCTATTGGGAAAATTCCCTGAAACTTCACATTATATCACAATTTCTCCAAGTCTAATCACTCTGAAATGTATTTGTCTTTGAGCTAATTTTTTTTACATGAGTGTTGTTTGTCTTGTGATATTTTGTTTCATTTTATTTTAAAATTTTATCTGCAACACTAAAACTTCTTGTAAGCAAGAGACTATCTGTTATATGCAGCTGTTGTATTTTAGAGCTCCTAATTTAGGCAATGGCATTTGTTGAATAACATTCCTTCTGCTACCCCTACAAAAATCTGCCCGAATATGACACTGTTATAAAAGACTCAAATAAACTTGCCTGTTGTCTGTAATGTTAGTAGAACTAAATTTCTACTATTTTACAGTTGATGTTCACTGAACATGTAGCACGTTGGGAACATGCTATAGAACACTTGCTGCAATTGCTATTACTAATTGCTTAATGGAGGAATGGGGTTAAGCTCTGGTACAATATAGACATTATTTTATTTGTGCTTCAGTGAATTACCTAACCACACGGATGAGAAAGAGGTAGAGATAAAGGTCAGACAAAGTACTAAATAAGAAACCTGGGGAGCCGGTGCTAAAGAGGCTTAAAGCTGCTAAGGGAAGTGAAAGTGACTAAACAGGAAAACTGAGGTTAGAAACTATAAAAATATTTAAGAATTATGCTATACAGACAGTGAAGAAGAATGACAAGAAAAATATAATAATGTACAGTATACAGAGCCCAGTCCCTCAGGGCTCTGTCTTGGAACTGGTGCTCTTCCGTATGCCCATCGACAACATTGACAGTGGAATCAAGTGCACCCTCAGCAACTTTGCAGGTGACACAAAGCTCAGTGGGGCAGTTCTGGATGCCCCATCAAGGCCAGGCAGGATGAGGCCCTGGTCTAGTGGGTGGCATCCCTGCTCATGGCAAGGAGGCTGGAATTAGATGATCTTTAAGGTCCTTTCCAGCACAAAATACTCTATGATTCTATGGCTCTATGATATAATATCATTATAACAGCATATTGCAATGACTAGAAACTGGAGAGCAAGGAAGGAGTGAGGTCTGGAGGATATGGGGAGAAATATAAAACAAATACCATTTTCAGAGTGTGCAATGAAATTCATTATTAGTCTGTATACCGTACAGTATTTTAATAAGCGTGTCTTGTGTGCTGTCAGTCTTTAGAGTAGTTCAGTTACTTCAATGGCTTAAGTAGCCAACAAATTTTCAGGGAATCTAAAATAAGAGATTCATCTTGGTCCTAGGAGTCTGATTTTCTTTAATGGCAAGAATTTACATTTGCAACAGAAGAAGTTGGGCGATAAAAATACAAATTATACTATAAATAATTCTATACAACAAATTATATATACTATAATGAACATAATAAATTATTCTACATATGAGAATTGAAGATGGCTTTCTCTGATTTGGGACTTTTATTTTAAAAGATTCATTTCCCTTTCTGTCTGCCTCTGTCAATTTCCCACCTGTAAAATGAGGAGTCCACCCCCGGGGTCAAAAGGACCAAATGAATATAAATTAACTGTTGCATGAAATAGCCAAACAGCACAGTAATGAATGCCACAGAAAAGACATTAATGAATTCTGTCTTCTAAGTAAAGTTTAAATAATGAAGAGTAAAAAAGTCATAGGGCCACGCATTGAACAATGAGCAGAAAACAGAACTCGAAATAAATACTCGTTAAGAAAGTATTGTCCATCCTCTGCAGGGAATGAGACAAGAGTCCTGTGAAAACCAGTGTTCGTGATGCTTTAGTTAAGCAAAATATTACCAAGAGATGCAAGGGGAATGATGGTCAAGAATTAGGTTTCTGCAGGCACCTTTACACCAACCATATTGAAAATTTTAACTACCTGAGTTTGAATCTCCATGTATTTTAAATGTTTTTTATGGTTTAATATTATAGGGTATTGAATTACAGGACAATAGATGATGGAAAATTGCCCTAAATAGCATGGTTCCATTTCACCTAAGAATACATGTTTTGATAATTGTAAACATTTTCTGTTGTTTGTATACTGTTATAGTAAGTAAAATTGGCAAGCATCAGTACTAAAAGGTCTTTTTTTTCCTAAAATCTCTGTGTTTTAGAGAGTTTTAGAGTGCTAAGAAGACTACACATTCTGTGGCTTCTTCCAGCTCAATTTCCTGAACATCCACTGCAACTCATCTTTGTGTCCTTTTTTAAGCTGTCAATGCATGTGATATCTGACCTACTTTTGGGAACTTTCTGTTACACAGAACCCTTCAAGACTCACAAAATAATTAAAAGCTCTAATTCTAATATAATTACAAATCTCAAAGAAATGCCAGTTAAAGGATTCATCTCAGTTCTTCCTTTGAAACAGAGCTGCAGACAGGGGCAAGAAGCAGCAGTGATCTGCACATATCATCTGTTCAGCATTCACACTGTTTGGCATTTAAAATGTGTATGGTACTGCAGATGCACTGACCTGGAGGTTTGTGTATAGCACAGGAATGTGGAAAGAAAGAAAAATCCCCATATAGAATCAATTGTAAGGCAACTGGAATTTTATATGCAATACCAGCTGCTTGCTTTTATTGTTAAAACAGTGACTAAAATATGATAATTTAGCAGTATCTAAAAATGATAATGAAGAAGATGACTCATCTACATATTCCAGTGTTATTTCTATTACTGGTTGTATATAGAAGAAAGATATTTCAAATAATTTCTAAATAGCAGACCTTTGATTTCAATAAATTTCAGGTGCTCCAGATGTTAATTATTGTTTAATTTGCAAAATAGCCTTGCTTAAGCTTGAATGTATTTTCTGAAAGTTTTTATTATTTATTCTTTCTAAAAAATATACCATGAACAGGTATTTATTCCACTAATGTTCTAGATTAATAATTTGAAATCCAGAAGATTGAATATTTGGCCTTTTGATTTTGATTGGAGAAAACTGTTGTGTTTTGTGATTTATATGAGCATGGATCACTTAATAGGATTCATAAAAGGAGTGATCACATTTGAAAGGATTGAAGATATGCTTGAAAAAGAATAATCACTGTTATTTGGTAAGATACCTTTTTAAAAATAAAGGCATATTTACTCCATAATGTCCACCTTTAACTCAGAAAATAATACCCTAATGAATAAATGTATCAAAATTGGGCTCTATGGGATTTCTTGCAATCTCCTGTCAAGCATCTGTTACTAGCCATTACAGGAAACAGGATACTGAACCAGATGGACCATCAGTCTGTATTGAGGGAATTGGTTTCTGATGCAACACCAACACTTAAAGTAAGTACATCAGCACAAATTTGCTCAGAAGGCCCAATGCATACAGTAAAAAAAACCCAAAAAACATAAGTATATACTTATTAAGAAAACAAGGCAGGAAGATAATTCTACAGACAATCAGAAAATGAGAAAAAAAAACTGCTAAAAAAAAATCTTAAAATGAATAAAAAATGCAGAGAGTAGCATTTTTGCTGGTTGGCAGGTTAATTATACCTCTCCTATGAAAGGACCACCAAAAAAACAATTCCTTTAAAAAATGCCTTTCCCTCAGAAATAACAACCCAGACTAAAATGTAACCTTTGTTTTCATAGTTTTGTAATGTTTCTGAGAAAACTTAGTGGAAGTGAGCTTTACTCATGTTAGCTATGATATCCACATAGATCTTAAAGTGGGATCCTGCTTATTTGAGGCCCATGTTATTGAGCTTGTATTAAAACTGCTATCTTAAAACATGGGATTAATTAAAAAAAGGAGTAGTAAAGTGCATACTAATTTGAAGATGAATTGCAGTGTCTCATAAAAATTGAACTGTTAGCATCCTAACTGCATGCCTTCCCTTTGAGGAGTTCGTCTTTCCGTACTCAAGGCCAGCTTGCTGATAAAACACATTATGAGGAAACAGATGGAAGGAGCCTCTGCTGAAGGTCTCCCCAAAAGACTTCTAAAGAGCTTCAGCAGGGCTCTCTGCTGAGTTTCTCACTGTTGGTTCCTGCTCAGGTTACCCTGCAGTGGGGCAGAACTCATGCCCATGTCTATGCCTAGAGAGGTACCCCATTAAGCCAAACCTTAACCCTGACCTGTGGTCTGACTTCCTGGCTTGACATCTGAGTTCTGCAGACTTGGCTGGAGGCACTGACCCTGTGTCTGACCCAGGACAGTGTACTTGGACCTGATCACCTTCCCAGATTGACCTAGGACCTGCTTCATCATCAAGAACTTGTCTAGTGATTTGGATCCTAAGTTGCAACTAATTACCCTTGCCGGAGCTTCTCTGCTTGCCTTGTTTTGGTGCTGTGAGACCCTTGTCAGTGAGACCTCTGCCTGCCTTGTCATTCTGCTCAGCTTCTGGCTTCCCTGCCCTTGCAGGGCAGCCTCCTCTTGCTGCTCCCTGATATGGAGCTACTGACAATTTCCTGCAACAGATATGTTAATGGAATCTGGAGAAAGGAGAAAAATGCTAAATACAACAGAAGTCAGATCAACATTTATCTGGAATGGACACAATCTCCTTGACAACTGGACACAGAAGAAAGTCTAATCTATAAGGAATATCTGCTTATACACATATGGGGGAATATTTGCAGACACACCAGAGCTTATTCCATCAACAGTGCTCTAGCCAGACGTGAGCTGGTTGCTGGGAAAAGCCACACTATCTCCAGCTTTTTAACCCATTAAGCTCAGATTGTATTGAGTTTTTTCTCCCCGGGTGGGGGAGGAATTCTGAGTTCTTGCCAGAATTTCAGAAAGCAGACGGGACTTCCTCCGGCTCTGCTGTTCTAAGTATTGTTTATTAAAGTTTATCTTGAGAAAAAGAGTCACTAGCATGACCCAGACACAGCACAGAACAGAGAATGCAGAGAAAAGCCAAATTATCAAGATTACACAGCCCTTTTAAAGGTAAATTACCCAATGAAAACTTAACATGAAAGATATTTTTACTTTTCTACCAATGTTCAATAAATCACCCTGTCCCGTAGACAGGTATTGTGGCATTTTTTATCCAATTACCTTAAACTACTTTTGCCACAGAATATGGAGATGATGAAGAAGAAAGCCTGAAAAACAACAACTTTCCTCCATTTTGGAGTTTTCTAACTTTATCTATCTACTATGTTAACAAGCCTAAAACCTTTAAATTTTCACCCTGCGATAATTTTACATAATATCTCATCACCTAATTTATACTAATTTTGACTCTACTACTTCCCAAAGGGTAGGCAATTTTCTCCATGGCCAAAGGTCAAAGACAGCATTGTCCAGGGGGGTTGAACCCTTCAAAACAGGCAGAGAAATATTCTCTGCACTTTGGGTTCCAACAGATTAAAAGCAAGGTGTATTTTCTTCGGCACTGTACTATGCTAAGCCATCCAGGGTCATAGTAGAATAGAGCAAGCTTTAGTCTCCCCACGAAACATATGTAAACATACGAATAAAAAGTCTTGACCTGTGGGTTTAAATCTGACAAAGCAGACAAAAGTACACTTAGAAATTCTACTCTATTCTACTCTAGGGAGACACCGAACAAACAATTCTCTGAATATTCTATTATTACTACTGGTGATCAAAGTCTAGGCTAAAGTCTCCATCAGTATTCACACTACTCACTGTTTGGCTCTTGGTTGCCAGGGTGGTGTTTGATATGAGTTCTAGGGTATTTCACATTATGCCTGTCTAGCCAATGGAGCTCTTTGATGTGCCTTACATTATATATAATCCCTCTTTCTCCATCATACAAATAAAAGGATTCACTTTTCAATGATTTTATATTTGTGTTTCCAGGCAGAAAAAGAAATGATTTTGTCTTCATCGGATCTTTAAGATAATGGTATAAATAATTCCCATGCTTGTTTTCTTGTCTTTGGTTTCAGGATGAAAGAAATAAAATTTTGTCTACAAAGTTTTTGATAAGAAAGGGAAGGTTTTTGCATACAGTGATGTCCGTGTATGATAGAATGAAGATGATTACCTCATCTTAGAGAAGCTTATTCCTATATTCTAGATGCTAAGTGAAGTAGAAGTCATAAACCCCATTTTTTCAGGTCAGGAAGCAGCATGAGTAGGCTGCTCTGCAAGGGAAGGTGAGCTGAGATTGGCAGCAGGTACAGGGCGATGACTTCACTCACAGTTACCCCCGTACCTAATCCAAAAGAGCAGCGCAGGTCTGGTGACATTATCTGGAGCCAGTCAACACTTGAGTGAGTGTCAAACAGCCCCATAATGATGAAGAGGGTTTGATGTCAAGCCAGAAATTCAAGTCTTCCATATTCAGGCTTACCTGCAATATAGTGCTGCAAGGTCCAAGTGAGAAGTCCTCATTTAAATGTAGCTCTTAAGCAAAGTGGGAGGATGAGGCTTCTCACGACTGTTTCTCATATTGCACTTTCCCCAGCAGTTTGATCCAAGGCCATACAGCTGCATTGTATTAAAGATGATGTTGAATACAGGCAATTAAACCTCTGAGCTGGGTATGGGGCAGAGGTAAGTGATTGCAGAGTTTTTTGATGCACACAGGACCCTGACACTTCTAGACCTTACTCCTTTGTCTCACCAGTACTCTGAACATCGTTCAGTCATTCTGGTAGATTTCTTTCTCTGTCAATCTCTCGATACTGTTTTAGCCCTAGTCAATTGTACGATCTTATGATGAGCAAGAAAGAAGAACCACTGAACCACTGGGGGCCTCATCCTGCCTGATCTTCTTTCTCCCTCCCAATATTCATTAGACATTGAGAATAAAAAAATTCTGCATGTTAAGAAAAGTTCAAAGGTAGAAAAGCAAACTGTTTATAAATAAACGTTTTCTAGGCGATACATTCATAAATTGGCATAATAAATGGTGTAGAATATTGATTTTGAAATGTTTATATGTGCTCTTTAGGGCTACTCAAATCTATTTAGTGCTTAACAGTGACTGTTTCATGTACTTCTTAGTCTTCTGTAGTCATTATTTTTACTTTATTCTGTGCCAGTCTGACATCTCAGATAGCTTTTCTATCTTGAAAATACTCCTGAGGGGTTCAAGATACGGAGGTCTCAAATTAGGCATGTAATTACCATGGATGTGGGCACAACTAGCTTTGTTTGAGCAACATACTAATTTTTTCCCTATATTTGCCTATTTCCCTATATTTCCCTAATTTTTCCCTCTGCTCTAATTCTAAATCTACGTTATTATTTTTATGAAATTAGGGGGTTAACAGTACTATTGATCAATACTGCCTTCTTTTCTTCATATGGAACTATTATTTTTCAGCTAAATATAGCCTTGTGAATTGGAATTCACAGCACATGAAGTAGATCTTAAGTATACTAATCACATTTCATATTTAAAGAACATCCTCCTTAGTCTTTGGAGGAAAACCGAAATAATAACAACAGCGAAAAGAGAGTTTTTATTTTTATAAATCCACTAAATCTTCCTGCTGTACCTCCAAGTTTGTTATTGGTTACAATACACGGCAAAGTCTAAGAAGTGAGCACCTCTCCCAGTCAGACTAATGCCCAGCTGGTGTCAGAGCAATGGCATCCTTGGAAGTCAAAATGTCTCTCCTTCTTTGTCTACCTCCAGTTTTTATGGCTGAGTGTGAAGTTGTATTGTAAGAAATGTATTCCTTTGGCCAATTTGGGTCAACTGTCCCAGCTGTGTCTCTTTCCAACTTCTTGCCCATTCCCATCCACAGACAAGCAGAATGATGCACTGTTCAGCAACAGCCAAAACATTGACATGTTATGAACACTGTTTTAGCCACAAATCCAAAAAACAGAGAAAGTTAACTCTATCCCAACCAGACACAGTACAGATAGGAGTTAAAATAAAGCTTGTTTTAAAGTTTTTTAAAAGATCTCTTACACAGAAAGGCCCACTTCAACATTAAACTAAAGGCTATATTCCAACCTTAAATATTCCTCAACTGGCACAATGAATGCGCAAATGGGGCAAGAAAATGTCAGTGCTAAGCAATGTAGTGAGACAAAATGAAATGGTTTGTGGAATGAGAGCACTTAGAAAAGATTTTTTGAAATTGGCTTGTAGCAGTAGCTGTAACAATGTGGGAGGTAATAACTTTTCTATTTAAATGACATTTTGTACTTATGAGATATTCATTCATGGAACTTGATGAATTTTAAAAGCTGCTTTTTTTAGGACAAGCTTTTATTTAACAAACCAAACAAGTTTTTAAATATTGATGTTGTCATTATTACCACAAAACACTGAGTAATAATTCACACATAGAAAGTGATATTTGAATGTGTCAGTTTAATATCAAAACAATTACCATAAGAAATATCTTAGTTTGATAGGTTAAAGAGAAAGATGTAAAAAAAAGTGGCATCATGGTCTGAATATAGGCCTTAGAGCAAGGAATTGCATCTCAGTTCAAAATACAGGCTCCTTCTATTATCTCAGGGAGATCACAGCTTTCTTCTTTGTTTCCCCACAACTAACAGAGGATACCACTGCGTACTAATCTGTATGCATGTGCACGTATTTTTTGAATAACGCTGATCCTGAGGATAACTCTCTCTGGGACAACTAATTGCAAAGCAACAAACAGAACAGCAGCAGATACTCTAGGAGCCAACCAAAAACTATGTTAGAGAGCTTTCTGAACAGCAGTAAAGGAAGCTCATTAAGATACATTAGCATGGCTACCTCCTTAGAAGATGTACATTTCTAAGTCAAGGTCAAGACAAAATGCTAAAGCAAAAACTCTGAATCTGAAGTTGCTAGAATGTGAAACAGATTTCAAAATTCAAGGTTAACAAAGCATGAGTATTTCTACAGAATTGCTTCTGTAACCTCCTTCCTTCTATTTTCCTGTTGCATGCCGTATAATAGCCAATCCCACTTCATTCTTCAAAGTTTGAATGTAATTTTACTTATGTGTGCTGGAGTCCCCGAATCAGTCTGAAAACAGGTATTCTTATGACATTGCTCTCACCCCATCTCTTACTCACTGCTCTACTTGAAGCCCTGCCACCAGATAGCACAAACCAGAGAAAAGCAATGCACTACTTTTGGACACTTTTCAGGCACTACTGGCCTGAAAACAGTTCAGTGGGCTCTATTCCTGTTGTAGAAGGCGATGGAGGTTGTGCCCTTAGAATATTGTCCAATGACAAAAATAGTACTCAGTATCTCAATTCCTAAGTCAAAAGTATTTCCATGAATAATATGAGTTAGATGGGAAAAACCATTGAGATAAACATCCATCAGTTATCTGCCATAATGGCAACCAGTTAAAGAGGTGCATTCCTCTTATCTAGTCTTTCCTTTCTTATTAGCATTTAGAATGTGCCTATCACCCAACTAACTCTGCTCTAAATATAGAACTGATACCTGCACAGAATGTACTCTATAATTTGCCTTGTGTCATTACTGATTTTATCTCCTTAATTAGTGCTATTGCCTCCTAGGTTCTGCATGCACCAGATAAAATCGTATTGACTGAAAATTCACACTAAACTTTCTGTTAAAACCATTTGATCTTTAAATTCAATATTTTTAAAAATAATCCCTCTAGAGGAATAAATTGCTTTATACATACTAGATTGTTCTTTTTTTGTTTCCTATTATATTTATAACATTTCCATGCTCTTGGGAATCATAATGCCATCTGTATATAGAATGACATGCTGCAAATCCTTCGTTTAGGAGTATCACTAGGTAATTTAAGACCTAGACCCAATTTCTTTTCACGTGTTTTGGCTGCAGAGCTCTGTCTGACAAGGATCATTATGTACCTAAGAAGGTTTCATGCAGAATTTTGCATTTACTAAATTGTTTAACGGCAGTAAAAACATATAGATTCAACTGAAATATCTTCATCTGTTGGTTTCATTATTTGGCTAAAAAAGCAATGAAGTTGGAATTACTTTGCTTTGAGAAAATGAATTCTTTATATTGCCTATAATTCAATTAGCAGTTAAAATATTCTTTTTAATACTTGGTTTTTATTATAAATTACTGTGATATTAGATTATTTCTTGTTAATTACTGCTAGGATTACTGTGTTTCCAACAAACCCACTCTAAAGTAGCGATCAGCAAAAGGGGTTAACAGAGACCAAAAGTTATATTCTTTTCCATGCATTTGGAAGACAATTTTTTTGAAACAGCGCTGGTCTGTGAAACCTAGTCACTTCTCTGAAAGTGTGTAGATCATGAAGCCTTCAGAATTTGTGAAAAATAATTGACTAACTGAATTCATGTAGATACTCCAGGCCTCTACATGTTCTTAGACAGCCCGGTTTTCCTGTCTCTTGTATTTTACCAGCATCTTAATGACTTGGTGACTCTTTTTGGTGACAGTAATCTTGTAATCAAATCCAGTAGAACACTTAAGGGCCCACAAACTTACAAGTCCGTCCTAATTTATTAGCAGATTTACTTCTGAAATACATCTTTCTCTGTGGTATATCTGTAGTAACTCTTTTTATCCTTTAAGCTCAATGAATTCTACTTTGAGCTATGCTGGGATACAATGCAGCAGATGTTTACAGAAATAAAGCAAGCTTCATAATTCTGATTCTGCTTTGGATAATACCTCTAAGGGAAAAACTGAAATGGGAAGGGAAAGGAAAGGGGGAAGTGAAAGAGAGAAAAGGAAGGATAAAGGAGAAGGGAGCAGGAAGGAGAAGAAGAAAATAAAGGAGAAGAGCAGGGATGAAAAGAGAAATGCGGAGTTCTAGAATTCTGGCAAATGTTCTTGTTTCCATACCATCAATTAAAGTGACATCAGTGAAATTTGTTGCAATACGTACTGCGATCAGTCACATTAGTAAAGCATTAAACCTTGCTTTGGACAGAGTTTGGACCATACAAGAGTAACTACAGATAAAAATGCACCTGTAAGGTACCATGGATTGAGCCAATTACACTTTATGGTAGGTAGGGTGAGTAACAGTAGTGAGTATCAGGTACACCAGGGAAAGCCCCTCAGCAGGATCTAACTTCAGAAAAGAACTCTGGAAATCTACAGTGCATACTACAATACCCTCTTTGCTCTTTATTCCCTATGCTGATTAGCTGAAACTAGCACAAATTATGGTCACCTATATGACAAGAGTATTTCTATTTTTTTGTGCATTCATGCGTACAAAGGCTGTGGCTCTCTTATACTGCAGTCCAATCCACAACACTTGCTTCTACTGCTAGACCAGAGGTAAACTTATTTTGCTATTGAATCAGTTTTGCTCATCTTATGGGAGAGTACTCTGCAGGAAAAATGAATTGTGACAGGCATTCAGACCACATAGCTATGAAATGTGAAAGAGAAAACTCATACAATCAACACTGCAAAGAGGCATCACAGGATTTTGTATTAAGTACCTACATAGCTTTTTCTGTAAGGGCAGGTTAATCTGTTTCCTCTGTTCTGTTGCTCAGGTTACACACAAGAACATTCTTAGAACTGGAACTGAACAAGTACTAGAAATAGAATCGTCTAATATTACTTTTGATTTTAGAACATTCCCAAAAGGACTGCGTACTGACATGTTAAGTATAGGAAATTTTAGGAAATTATTCCACTGAGTCATCAGTACTGTACTGCTTACCATATGAGCTCCTCTTGTCTGTTAAGCCTACTTGCTGGATAGCTTTAGAAACCAAATCAGATATTTCATTCCACTTGTATTACTGCAAGGTTTGATCTTGAACCCTGTTTTCCAAGTTCTGTGCCAGAACTTAACTTTGATTTCCTGACTTCATTGTCTACACACATTCCTTAGCTGCACCTACTCTCTTAATTTTTTCAATCTCAGCAGAATTACATGTAGTCTACTGAAAAACCCACACCCAACAGTCCAATGGGCAGGGCATCTGACAGTCTCTGAGACATCAGGATTTAATTTTCCACAGTACTAAAGACTGCCCCTCTGCCAGACCTATATTTGATAGAGACCTTCGGGGTCCCACACCACTCGGAGAATTCAGTGTTGCCAGTTCAGATTAATTCCATCTGAGTGATGAAATCTTCATTAGGAGAGAAGCTAGTTTGGCAATAATGTGAGAAACTTCAGCTTTCTCCTCAATTTTAGACAGACTTGTAAGAAAATCCTTTCAGAGTGTCTTCTTGCCATGCTTCTTTTCTATGGGGCTTTAATGCTGGAGACTTTGAGGGTGATGTTAGAATTTTAGGAACGTAAATGTTAGGTTTTGTTGCCTAAACATTCCTTTTGACTAATACTTAACCTGCCTGTTCATTGTGTACTTTGTCTGAAAAATAATACTGGTATTTTTCAAAATAATTTTGTTTTCTTTTTATGAAGTTCTCTGTGAATCATAATTAAAGCAAAAAAAAAGGTAGAGTCATCATACATATGACTGTTTCAATACAGACATTCTTAGATCCTCTTTCATGTCGCTGGATCCCAACACCTCGAGTATAGAAAGTATCTGTACAGAACAAATGTATATAGAAGCTAGGCTGAGGTCTATGTCACTATTTAATAAACTGTTATTATTGTAACATATGGCAGCTAGAACAACATATTTGAAATGAAAATACTAAGGGGGGCCTCTTGATTTGAAAATATTAATGCCTTTATGTTGTATTTCTAAAGCTGAGCAAATGTTATATTTAGATCTAAGAAGCAACAGGGTATGAATTATTGCACACTAATTCACAACTAATGTGTTGCTGCGAATGAAGCTAAAGGCTGAGTGCAATCAACTCCGTTCCATCAGTATAACATTAATTCACACACTAGAAGATCTTACTGCACTTATAAAAATATTATTCCAAAAGGTCACAGAATCTAAAAATAAATGGTAATGTAACCAGGGTCAAGTTCCAAGGATTATTATCAACCACCAGTCTAATCTATATATTTTAAAAATAATCACATGTATCACAGAGAACTTGTGTATGCATTACCCAAACCTAAGCACATTCCTGATTTCAGCAATAAAGTTGCATGTAAAATCACTGAATGTGGAGTTCACGGCCATACATAGAAAATAAAACAAAATATGTGTGGTGCATCTGTTCAGAAAAATTGGTATAAATCAAATGGATACAACACAATATTTTATTCAGATGTGATATTTGTGAAGGGCACATCTGGATGTACTTCCAAGCGTTATGAACTACCCAATGTCTACACATCTAGGCCTAAGGAGAATTCTGGTTTTGTTTGGTATTTCCTCTACAATTTTGGAGTTTAAATACCTGTGGACTTTTTCAGGAAAGTGTTTTGTTGTGTTTTATTTATGTATTTTATGTGTTTTTGTTTATGCTGTATTAATTAGGCTTCCCAAACAAAATATTTTATGGGGATTAAGTGTGCTTTTAGGGAACCTAATTCAGCTTCCTTCTAATGTTTAAATATAAATTATGCCTTGATTATGGCATTGTCTAGTGTTTACATCTTTTTAAACAGGTTTGCAGAATATTTTCAGGTTTTTATTTAACTATGTCATGGTTTCCATTATGGAATAGACCAGGAATAGGTTAAAAACAAGCAGTGAGGGACCTTTTACCAAAGGATAACTGGGGTTATGACTTTCCTGTGGCTGGAGAGGCTGTCTTGTCTTTCTTCCTTTATTGGGACTGACAAGAAGCAGAGTCAGAGAGAAAGGCTGTGCATGTGTTTCATTTGGAGGTCGGTCCTAAGAAATGGTAACTCTAACAAATAGCCTATAGGGAGAGAAAAATTTTGAATAAGCTTAGGGTCATCAGTGCTGAAGAAAAAAAAGATTTGAAAAGGTACAATTCAGCAACTAAAAGGAGATTTCAGATCCTAGAATTCAGCTTTGCCCAGGAAAGAAAATCAGTTACTCCACGACTCATGTGCATGTTTCTATCTGTTCCACTTCATTATATTTGCACTTCAATATATTTTAAATGCAGATGAACATGAATCTCAATACTAATCCAAAGACGAATCCATTTTCTAATATTTCATTCTGAACCCAAATGCCTCACAATGATAATTTAATTTTCATTTATAAAACTGTACCTGCTGAGAAGTATTTGAAAAATTTTGTGTGTGCTGGAATTTCATTAAGAATGTTGGGAAAATTATACTGATTTAAAATTAATCAGATTTATTTTATGGGAGGAAAATTTTAAATTTTAAGCAGTTGTTAAAATGATTTTTCATTTATCAAAACAAAATTTATACACTCACTACTAAGATTCACACAATGTAGAATGGAAAATACTTTATTATGGACGGTGGATTTACACTGAAGTTAATGTACAAAAAATTGGATTAACTTCATTACATTTCTTTAATAAAATTAAACAAATTAATGCCAAACATGAATAATTTAAGAAATTAATGTCCTCTTCGAAGAGTGAGATGTGATAGTAGGAAATAACATAATGTCCTTGAGGTAACTTAGATATTGTACTCATATTTGTGAAAGTAAGATTTCTTAAGAGTCATTTAGTGTGATAAAGAAACCAGCTGTCCTACTCAGTTAATACACATCTCTCAGGTAGAGACTAACTGTATCTATTCTCCATTAAAAATGCTTTGTGTACTATGAAATAGGTAGGAAATTCCTAAAGACAAAATACAGACAAAATATTATTGGTATTACACTAAAGAAAATGATTGTGTTGCTGACAAGAGAAGGATATGTCAGAAGATGGCAGAGCTGTGCCACGTGTGTCAAAGGGCTGAAATGTTGTCTAGGGCCCTCGGGGAGTTAATATCAGGTCTCTTCAGAGATGAAAAATAATAATTAAACACTGCTTATCAATTAATGCCAACTTATAGGAAGGTCCTACACTTAGATTAAGTGAGGAGATTGGGTTCCTTGAAAACAGCAAGAAAGGAGGAAGAAAAGGACTATGGAATAATGAAAGATGCAAGGAAAAAGCGAAAATAATTAAACAGACATGCACTTACACAGAGTTGGAGCACTCATATTTCTAATTAGAATTTCAGTGCAGGAGCCCAATTTAACCTTAGGGAGCCTTATAGTGATGCACAGCACTCAATCTAATACTGATATACCAGCTTGAATTTTCATATTTCATTTAGCGGGATGCTGTTATTTATAAACATAATATATTTCAATTTTAAGGGCATTGTAGTGGCTGTCTATAATATCTGCTTGTGAGGAGGGTTTTTTATTGAAAACCTGAAAACTGACAATTAATTGCTTTTTTCCTCATTCTTACTCCATAATGAATGCGTGTGTTTAGTTCCCTTATTGCTTGAATTGCCAAAGAGCTCATATTTTTGAGGTATTATACAGTATTGTCATTACTTCAGAGGCAAGTTTTTTTCAAGACATAACATATCCAGAGAAAGCACAAAACTGCTTAACCATTTAACCGGTGAAGAATGTGCCCAAGTGAAATGGCCATAATGATACTACAAAACCTGCATCCTCCATCAGTTCCCAACCTCTGGTGAAGCCTGCAAACTAAGAGAAAGCCATTTTCTTTATTTTGAGTCTTATCTCCCACCTAAACAGATGTGTCTCAGATTGAAAGAGCAGTCAGTAGATCAGGAAGTTAATTAGACAAACTAAAAAGTTCTGGAAAATATTCTATTCCACAGAATATTTCCTTAGAAATTGTAGCAAAAAACTCAATTTATTAACAGTTTTTAGCTCTGTCAAGGAGCTATTTCTCATTCCTGAAATCTGTTTTCTTCAAAATACGTGACAGGAGCTGAAACATTTTAAATATAGCTGAAAATGTAAATTTCACAAATAATACTTGGGTTTTATATCCATTTGGATTGATGTCATCTTTACTTCCTCTTGTATTGTCTAATTTATCATGTACATATCATTCCCTTCGAGCAAAATGCCTCCTAGTTACTTCACTACTTAGACAAATTTTAGTCAAATTTCATGGATGGCAAGTAGGGTTGTGCTGGAAGGGTTAATTTTCCATTTCCCCACCAACAATGCTCAATGGGGCATATGTGCTGCTGGTCATGTGATGCAATTACAGCTGACAGCCTGTCCTGTCCCCTGAACAGCTGGGTCTGATCCTCAGATTAACGTAGTTAAAACCGTAAAATCTTTGTAAGTTGTAATGATCAAGAATGACAACACTTTTTAGAGTATATCCCATATTCCTACTGACCAGTACTTTTCATGGGAAATTACTGGCTCGTGCTCAAACAAAACAGAGAAAAGTAATGAAATACTTATTACCTGTGAATTTTATATATTTGGTTTGCAGTTTCATGTGTCTTTATTCCTATTGATTAATTTTTAAAATTACCCTTCTTTAAGCCCCCAGAATGTTTACACGGTCCTTGCACACTAACATCTGCTAAGCTTTTTTTTTGCTCAAGAGGAATAATTCATGCCTCTTGAGTTTGCACACGTTTCCCATATGTCTAGAAAATCATATGCTATCACTCCTTTCTTGTCAAAGGTTTTAATTCTCCATACATTTATCAAGGAAGAAAAACTGCAAACGCACTTTATTTTCACAAGTTTTTCACCAACCACTTTACATTTTGAATCCCTATACATTTACAAGAATGTTCCCATGGAAACCAGAAGGAAATTTTCTCTACAATATTCTTGACGGATGAAATGCAAGTAAAAATGTATTTAATAATTCTAGTGAAAACTTTCAGTGTTTCAGTTCTAGCTCAGATTTTTTTAGTCTATATTTTGAGTGTGGTGTCAGGGGATTAATCGTAGGGAGCTGTTCCAACATCCGTGAAAAGATTCAGATGCTAGCATACATCTGTGAGCTCAACATAGGCACACCATGACTTTTCTGCCAGTGGTATGGTGGTGACATTAAAACTTCAGAAGTTCTGATTTGGATGAGAGACCTTAGATTTTTGAAGCAAGAGTTGCCTTCTACATTACTAGCTTGCATCGGAGGAAAATTCATCATACAGTTTGCTTTACAGGAGAAACTCTAGTGAACTCATGCAGGCCCTTACTGATGAGAAAGATGGCATTAAGTCCTACCACTTTTGGGTTTTTTCAGCTTTCATGTTCCAGGGACTCAAGAAGTTAAGTATGACTAGCATGGAAGGTGAGGTGAGAGCAGTGAATGTTGTTCTACATTGACTTCAGTAATACTTTCAGCACTATCTCCCACAAGATTCTCGTAGAGACACTGGTGAAGTATGGGCTGGATAAGCAGACAGTGAAGTGGATTAAAAACTGACTGAACAGACGGGTTCAGAGACACGAAGTCTAGTGGGAGGCCAGTAACTAGTGGATCTATACTAGGCCTGATTCTTTTCAACATCTTTGTCACTGAGCTGGATGATGGGGTAGAGTCTACCCTCAGAAAGTGTGCTGATGATACAGAATTGGGAAGAGTGTATTAAGAGGGACCTTCACAGGCTGGAGAAATGGGCTCACAGGAGGTCACTGACCTTGGGCAGTTCAACAAAGGGAAATGCAGTGAGGAACAACCCCATGCACTGGTATTTTGCTGGGGACCAACTAACTGAAAAGCAGCTTTGTGGAAAAGGACATCCAGGACCCAGTGAACACAACACTGAATGAGAGGCAGCAATGCACCCTTGAGGCAAATATGGTTAATGGTATCATGCGCTGCGTGAGGAAAGCTGTTGCCACCAGGCTGAGGCAGGTAATCCTTTCCCTTTATTCGACACTGTTGAGGCCTTCTCTGGAGTATTGTATCCATTTCTGGGCTGCTCAGTACAACAGAGACCTGGAGCTACTAGAGAGAGATCAGTGCAGGGCCACTAAGAGGGTTAAGGCACCAGAGCATAGCTTCTATGGAGAGAGGTTGAGCAAGATGTGACTCTTTAATCTGGAGAAGAGATGGCTTGAGGGGATCTTATCAATGTATTTAAATACCTGAAGGTGGGTTCAAAGAAGACAGATCCAGGCTCCCTTCAGTAGTGCCTGGTGACAGGACAGTGGGCACAAACTGAAACACAGGATGTTCCATATGAACACAACAACATACTTTTGTTGTTTGTTTGTTTTTTACTGTGGGGGTGGCTGAACAATGGGACAGGTTGCCCATAGACATTGTGGCATCTCCACTCCTGAAGATGATCAAAAAAAAAAAAAAAAAAAAAAAAAAGGCATTTTGGACATGGTCCTGGGCATCCTGCTCTTGTTGGCCCTTCTTGAGCATGGCAGTTAGACCAGATGACCTCTAGACATCCCTTCCAAAATCAACTGTCCTCTGATTGGGTAACTGTGATCTGTCAGCTTAATTGCTAAAACCTGCCTTTTGGCTTTTGCGAGTGTACATACAACTTGGTCCAGAAATAGCTTTAACAGAAACTTTCTATTAAGAATTTAACTATACCTAACTTTTGCTCCTACGACCACATTCTGCAAAATAGGTCAACCTGGATATGTGACAGAAAGGTACTGGTATGACATGATACATGAACACGTACTCAAGAGATGATGTTCATTTTATATGTATTTTACGTTTATAAAGGATAACTAGGTCTGACCTCTATGTAGACTTTTTAAAGCTATGAACCACAAAAACTTCTGATAATAAAAAGGCAACTGTAGGGGATCAGAATGAAGTGTAAGATATGTAAAAGAGTACTCATTTATGAGAGAAAAAAAAGCAATGTCAGTAACATATTCTATCAAGAAGGCTTTTGAAAAGCTTCATCCTCTATAGTAACATTTCTTTTTTCCCAACAAATCTACGATTTCTCAGGTTGCAATGAGTCATGTCATGTAACTGAATGTGTCACATCCAACTGCGATATGATGAGAAACAACATAACAAAAAGTGACAAGATTTAACATGACAAGTAAGAATGAAATGCTACAGTGGTAAACACCAGTTTTCAGCAATTTGGTATGTCATGTTTTTTAAAAAGGACATGTAACAGTATGGTTCTCATATAATAATCACGGCTCCTGACAAACAGAATTACTTAGTTTTCAATGATTCATGTTTTCAGACACCCCAATGGTGATTATATTTTGATATGCAGTTCAAAGATGGATTTTTGGCTCAATTAACACTGATATACCCAAGAAAATTAACCATCAATGTGAGTATAAAATGTGAGTTTAAAGGTGTTTACTGTAATCAGCTGAAATGGGAAAAACTTGTTTAACCAATAGTTGCAATTTATATTATTGGTAAGGAGAACTGCTTAGAAGAATAATGTCACTGCTCATTTCACAGTAGCTTGTAACGGTATATAATTTCTTAGTGATATCAGGTATAAGCTATCATCTGCTAGGCAAATTTCCAGGTAAAGAAGAAATAAAAATAATTTCAAATTCATCAGTGCACAGAGATTGAAAATAGAAATTTTTAATTCAGATTGGAACTGAAAAGACAAAAACATTAAATCTGAGCGGCAGAAAGGGAAAAAAGAGACAAATAGGGCAGAATTAATAAATGTATAGGAAAGAAGAAGCGAAGTCTCACCACAGAAATTTTTATTTTGAAAATGTTCAAAATATTGGTTTAAAATGAATATTTGTTATTTTTGAAGCATAAAAGGTACATAAAATATAGGTTACAGAGTAAACAACAATATTACTGGTGATATGTCATAGCACAAAACAGTGCCGTTGTCATAAAGAAGGAAGTTTGTTAGTGCTCTGAATGATACGTTTTCTGGATCACAGTGTCCTTGTTTTACTGAGACAGTTCTTTTTATGACATTGAAAGTGTAAAACAAAGACTTTGTTATAAGAAACAGAGATCTAAGTAGTTCCTTCAAAATGGTTGAAAATATTTGCATTCATGTAGTTAATTATACAGAAATCTATGAAAACAATCTCTATCCCATACTTGTTCTGCAATTATTTTTTTCATTCTTAAGAGCTTGATAGTTTAACAAAATAAACTATGATCTTCACTACAAGGTACTTTGTAGATTGTAAGAAACAAATAGATCTTAAAATCTTAGATCTTAGGTCTAGTCCTCCATTGCTGCAAGATCAAGTTTTCAACCTCTCTGGTGTTTAGCAAAGTTTGTCATAAATAGAAGAAGGAAGTTCAACGATATCTAGTTTTCAAAATCCTAAAAAGAATGTTCTTTCTTTCTTGAATATTCATTTTATTTAATAGTAAACTCACTTGAAACTAGCAAAACTCTTGTATTCTGTAAACGTTTTTGCTACTATTTCACTTCTGAAGACAAAGAAACTGGAAAAATACCCAAGAATCACTACTGCAATTTAATTTAATTTGGTGCCTCTGAGGATGATGCATGTATCACCCTCAGTGAACAATCATCTGTCAGGATTTTTTTCTATTTTGCAATTACAACCAACAATACGGAAGTCCTAAAAAGTTTTTATTGCAGTGGAGTAACTTACTTCTGTATGGTCACTGGTGAAATGTACAAAAGCAAATTCACAAATAAAAAAGGAATTGCAAATTTCAGATGATAATAACGAGGCTTACATTCACTGTCAGAAAGGAAATAATGAAACTTTTGAACAACAAGAATTGTCAAGACACAAACAATTTTTACTTAGATCCTGACTATGATTTTTCCCTTAGCAGATCACAAAATGCTGCAACTGTGTGCCTAATTTACATCAGACCAACATTACACAAGCCATAGGGCTAGCAACTTGGCCAAAGTGCCTAACTGACAATCTTGGCAGGGAAATGTGAACAGGTGTCCCTTGGGAACCTAAGCTTTAGTAAATTGAGAAAATAATTCCCATTGTGTGTGGCATTTAAAGTTCTGGCATTACACCCTTTGTCTGGGAAGAAAATAAATGCAGACTAGAAGTTTGCCAGACTTAGACAGAAGTAAATATAAACCACTGCTCCTTCCTGCTATTACACATTCGGGATTCGAGATAAGCCCTTAGGCTTATTGGAGGTAAAGCGTGTCAGAATTACCAACAATAGGTCTCACGTTTTCAGAAATGCCTATCTTTTACAGCTAGATGGTCACATTGCAGGCAACAGTATTACTGCTGTGATTAAAATACAGTGCAGCGTTACAGGTCACTAAGCCAAAAGCTATTCAAGCTTTTTTCCCTTCAGTTTGATTGTATGCATCTAGGAGATAGAGACACATGCTAGAATTAAAACCTAACTCTGATCCACCAGTCTGTGAGCAATGTTTAGGTCTAAAAAAGATGTTCCATTTAGGTGACATAATTTTCAAGTACTGATAGCGCCTACCACAGATGGGGAACTGCTATGGCCATAGCTCCTATCAGCTGCAGCTTTTGGTGCTGCTTCCTCATACTCATTGCCAGGACTGCCTCTGCTGACACACCACAGTTGTGTTGTTACTGCTGCTTTTCAGACTGAGTTTGGAGCAAGAGCTCACATCGGAGCACTTATCTGGTTCTCTTCTTGAGAAAAGGTCTAGCATGTGTTGTCAGTATCTGTTCATTTCTTAGAGGTTTTCCAAAGAATTATGGTTGAGTTCCTCTATCTATCCATAATTTCCTTGAGCTGCCAGAAAGTTCTTGGCACTCCCCCAGAAATATGCTTCCACAAGTTCTGCTAAGATTCTCATAGCAGATTTGCCTACCTAGAGCAGAATATCAGAAGATGAGCTGAAGCTGTACAGCTAATGTGGAAAGAATGTACCACTGGCTCCTAAATATGAAAGTACACCAATGTTAAAGGCTCTGCAACACAAGTCCTAGGCAGCTTAGCTTTTGATCATACCTTTCAGGAAATATTTCCCAACTTTTCCTAAAGCCATGCTGCCATACGGAAAAGAATACAAAATTCAATGCATCTAGAAGAGCATGAAAGTAGGAATGGGGTTCTCTGCCCCAGCAATTTGCTTATGTGGGAAGAAGGACTTTTGGATTCTAACATCTATAGTTAGGCTCTTGTATTTTCTATGGACCAGTCATTAAAATGTGTGGAAGAAAGGGGAGGTAGCAGACTCTTTAAATTAATTTTTAAATGTGAACTGAAGTTTCAACATTAGTGTGCTTACCATGAAAAAATTTAATCCGATACTCAGTAACAAATGAAAAAGAATTAAAAAATATATATATATTGTAACTTTTGCTAAAAGCATCTCCAGACATGTTCTACTGTCTTGGAATTTGAAATTTGATGTAGATTACAGAAATACAGGGCCATGAAACAGTCAGTTCTTTGATGGAAATTTTGCTTGGAGTTTTAGAATACTCCTAAAAGTCCCCCCCCCCAAAAAAAAAAAA
>VWZT01001048.1:678172-695903 GCA_013397055.1 Pachycephala philippinensis
AGGAAAAAGAACCGGAAGCACTTTCAAGGGGCTTAGGAGGACACTTCATAGAAGGGTTAGTTTGTCGTTATTCTTTTCTGTCTTGTGCTTTCCATGCTGACAGGAAGAGAATGCAGAACGGAGATGGGATCATTCTACTAAGTAATATTACAGTATTGCATGGAAACTCTTTATTGCCTGTATTTGCTCGATTCAGACAGTAGAAGCAAAGCAGTGATCAACAGAATTTCTGAGTTTAACCCAGCCATATGAGATTCAGAAAGAGTTCCTCAGGCAAGTCTGTTCTAAATGAAAATTCTGTGCAGACAAGGGTAGCATAATTAGTGTGCTGCATAAGTACCCATAAAATAATTTAATACTTAGGATTGATAAATTAGAATTCTTACTCGTAAATTTCTCAGCAATATCTATAAATGTAGTGCTTTATTGGAAGATCTGTTGATTTTTTTTTCTGATGTGGGTATCAATTTGGAATTGAAATGCTGTAAAACACGAAAAATATGATCTTAGAAGGATTACCAAAAGAGAACCAATTCAAAACATTCCCAAATGACTGAAGAAAACAAAAGTGACCCTTCTCATTAACTGTGCACACTTTTGATCCCTTTACTTATCCTTCAGCAACAAATTTGAGAAATGAGGCTACAAAGTGGGGTTCCTTACAGGTTAGAATATTCCTATTTCTATGTAGGCTTATTTTGAGACCCCTATTTATAAGCCCACTGTCACATGAAAAGGAAAACCAATATTAATGACTCAAATTCAATATTGATTTTTTAAAGTGCCAATTATAGTGCATAAGATTTGGGCATTATTTCTAGTTGTTTGAGTAGTATTTTGAGTTCTTCTAGATCACTAATCCTACTGTCCTATATTCTTGGATAGTGTTTGGAAAAATATGGATCTGCGAGGATTTATTTTTATTTTTTCATTTTATAGCCTATACTGACAAGAATGCTTTTAAATTAAAAAAAAAAAAAAACACAAAGTTCTTAATTGCTTTTCTTTTGATATCTCATTAAGTGATTTAAACAATTAGGCTATTCTCAAACAAACATTTGAAGTGGCTAAAGCTCTATGACATGTAATAATTTTTTTTCCCCAAGATGTTTTCCTCTCATCTCTATTTCATGAGGGTATTTTTTTTAGTTTTATACTGGCAATCTGAACACATTCAGACAGTTGTTGGGTAACTTGAGTCTGATTCACGGGCAGAGAGTAAACTAGAAAATTCCAAGTCATAATTCTGGCTTAAAACAGTTACAAAAATATATCTTTATGTTTTGTCCTTTTATATATCGTAATAACTATGAAAATGTATTCTTTATTTTGTATTAGTCTTTATTGTTTATATGTCAAATCTGTAGGACCTGTTTCCATATACTTAAAAAAAAAGAATATAAATCTAATTTTGTTCGGTCCTTTAATTACAACAACCCTTTCATATTTTGTATCTCGACTGGACTGCCTAAGCATTTTTTATGATTATTTAAAACTTGAACTTTTCTTTTTGAGTCACGCACATAATTTTTAATCACTAACTGTAGCTCATGCAAAAAAAGTAACAGCTTGCTACTTGTATGAGTCAGAATCTAAACAGAGCTATTTAAAAATCATTTGGAAAATGTGTTATTAGCTAATTAGCATAATGTAGTTATAGAGAAGATATACAATCTAACATGTTTCACTGAATCAGTTCATAAACAAAAACTGCAATTAGCTACTATTTCCTTTGCATTATTATTTTCCTTGAGATTCTATAATATGGCCAAGCCAACCTAACAGTGTTGTCAAACAGATTTCAGATCTGAAATGCTGTGCTGCAATTAGAGCACACCTTTCATTTTTCATGCATTACATTCCAACACTCTCTACTGAAACATTTGCACCAAATTTATGTTTCATGTCTTCATAACTTTATAATTACTTATAGGCATAAGAAAAGATACCTTATTCCAGCTTACTCTTACTGTTTCCACTTAAATTGCTTAGGTTTGAAATCTGAAACAGTAAAACTGAGCAAGAAAGAACCATTTGTTTTTTCCAGGCTCAGTGTTTATGTTGAATTAATAAAAACACCCTTAAACAGGAAAATCAACTGACTTTTTATGACTATTTTAATTAGTTGTTAGAATCTTGCTCCAAAACTGATTAATTGCAACCATTTGATCATCATATAGATTCTATGTGAAGTAATAACAGACAACAGTGCATAACTCGGGCCTGACAGATCTCTGAAATTTTCATTCATCTGCTAACTTTAGCATATCTTACAAAGCTTGGCCACATCCTCCTCGAATTCAGCAGAGATTGCAAGGTATTTGCCTTCCTCTACAATTCCTAAGCTCACCAGTAAGGCAGTAAGGCCTGAGAGATTTCAGGGATCATTTCTTAACATTTATAGACTATCTCTACATCCTAGTTACACTATGTTTCCTAGGCCTCTAGAGAAAAAGAATGAAAGGCTTTTAGCCAGCATCTAAAATTCCCTGATCTAAGCAGACTTCTGATATAGCCACAGAAGAACCAGCACAGAAACCAGGATAGGGGAAGAAAATGAAAGAAAAGATAGTTACATTATAAATGTTAAATAATTTTGGATTTTGAAAATAAAGATCATAACAGTGTAAAAAAGTGATACTTACATCTGCTTTCAGGGTGAATATCACATTTATTTCCAAGAAAAAGGACAAATCTATATTTAAAAAAATCCCAAGGGCACACTGACTGATGTGTTAGTGATACTTAACATGCTACTGGTGAGGCCAAAGTTTAACTGATTTGAGACTACAGAAGCATCAGGAACATCAAACAACACTTGTCTAAAGTTTTGTAAAGCAAAAATGAGTATTTTTCAAAAAAATGTAGTATAATTGTAAAGCTATTTTAGAGGAGAATACTACCTGTCACTGGACATCTGTGGTTATTAAACTGTTCCCAACATGTCATCTTTTGCAACTCTGGCTTATGAAGACAGAAAATAATTAGGGTTTTTTTATCAGAGTTCCCAAGTATTTCATCCTGCAAATATCTGGATTTCCTGGTCTTGTGCCTTGTGTTCAGTGACAGTGCTACAGATGGTCTGGGTAACCTCACAGACAATCTTCTAACTGAGATCTTATCCTGATTCTTCAGATTCCTTCCCAAGGCACATGCTAATTGTTTTTTATGACTGCCTTTCAATATTTTCTAGGAGACAGACAACATCCTGCATTTAGTTGATTGGAATAAAAATAAAATTGAAGATACATTTTCCTTGTTTTTTAGATTAAGTTTTAAGACAAAATGATGAAAACTTAGATATTAATAGAAATGGACATTATAAACAAGAAGAAAAATGCTGAATTTACATCCAATTAAAATAAACAAATGCATTTAATTAAAAAAAAAAACAACCCAACAAGGCAAATAGGGAACGGAAAATACCAACAGCTGCTGAGGAGGACTCATAATTGTAAACTGAATTGAGAGGAAAGAATTGAGGGAATATTAAGGTAAACTCAAAGACTAGCATTTAATGCTCATCATCATCATCAGGGGTTTGCTTTCTTTTGCAATACTGAAATAAATTAACTTCATTGTGAAGATTTCATTTGTCAGTGGATATTCTAATCTTGGCAGTACCTGACCTTCAGATTTGGTCTGCATAGTCATGCACTAGCTCAGACAGTTGCACAGGATTTTGGTTTGCTGAAATAAAAGACCAATTCGACAGTTCCTTGGCAAAATCACAGACATTCTTATGTCTCTCCAAACAGTGCTCCCTCAAGGGGAGCTACAGAACTCTCACTGATAAAGCAGTAGTATTGTCAAAACCATCCTTAAACTTACTGTCATCCAAAAGGCCATCTTCCTCCAAGACGAAAAAGATTGCATCTGAGGAGGTGAATATGTAAATCACCTTGTTAGTAGCATACCAGTTATAGTGAACATCCGAAACTATATGTAAATAGTTCATAAAAAAAATGTTACTATAGTTTTTCTGGGGTATTTCAGAGTTTCAGCTTGGACATACCATCAGTTTTACATCTGTCATAGCACAGAAACTTAATCTCCAACAGGAATCATCTAGGTTTTGTCTGTCAACCTAGCCACATGATGTATTTTTTTCATAATCTCTTTTTGAGGAACATTTTGAGGAACATTTTAAATGACTTAATGAGTAAGCCTATGTTGTTCAGATGATTGGAAATATAGATTTCCTCAGCAATTTCCATCAAAACTCAAAGAATCACTGCTTTCTCACCCAATTCCTGTATCAATACCACTTCATTTGTCATCACTGTAATAATTATCACAGTAATTAAAAAACTGGAATTTGTATGAAGACCACAAATCCATGCACCTAATCCTATGAAATTATCAACAATCCAAATGAAACACACCAGACAAATTAGTTTCCAGGTAAAACTGTGTTTTGAAGATACCCATGATACCATAACAATATAAATACATTCTGCAGGGGAGGGAGACATCACTTTTTAAAATATCACTTGAATACAATGTCAGAATTTCCATGAAAGAAACACCAGACTCTGCTTGGTGTCTAGAAACTCTTGCTTATGTCCTAGAAAATCATTAAAATTATTAATTCTATTCTGAAAGATGAACAGAAGGTCGTACTTTGCACCTCAAGTTACCAAAATTAGGAAACTGGTCTCCATCGATTTCCTTGTATAGTCAATGGAGAGAGCTTGTCCCCTGTGAGAATTCCTAACAGTTCTCTGAGATATACTCTGAAAGAATCTCTCCTACATTTGCAGTGCACAGAACATATGGAAACTGTCCTACTAAAGCAGGAACTATAAGTAGTAATTTTGTCATCAGATAGAATAGCCCACTTGCCTTTTTCCAGATAAGTAAATCCCTCAGCAGTATGTTATGGAGAAATCACTGGCAGTGATGATTTCTAATTATTGGCTTATTTCACTTTTATCTGCAACCATGTTGCACAATTATATTTCACTGAGAGGGTGTAGATGGGACACTACTGCTGCTACTACTGTAACTGCCCTTCAGGAGCTCATCACCTCCAGGAGCAAGGAAAACCAATCTCAAGCCTAATTTGTGACCCATGCCAGACTGGTATTATCTGAACCCATGTCTGAGAGTCTGCTTCAGAAAAAGCTAATTTCAATGTGATTCCTCCAGCCCTTCAGATCCTGTGTTCACTGGACTTGAGAATCAGGACTTTTATATAAAACTGAAGATGTATTTGAAGAGAAAATGCTTTGTCAAGATCTAGGAAACCAAAGTAAGAACTTTTCATTCTTTGTTAATGTTTAAAAATAGTTCAGTATGACCTAAATTACTGTCTGGGTCAAGTTATTTTGCACAGAAGCTCTCTAGCTCCACATGGCTAATGCTTTTCAAATACAGCTGCTTTTGAATCTCAATTGACTATGACTGGGTATGTTCCTTTTCCAAGTTAAAAATTTTGAATGCTTCATTTTTATTTAGAGAAGGAAATAGAAAAGAGTTATAGCAATAAAAATAATTAATGGAAAATTTCAAATATCTATAACCTAGAAAAGATGAAACCATTTTGAAATTAAGCGAGTATGAGACCTGACAAGATAATGGGGATAGATGATTCTAACCACCTACACAATGGGAGACAAGGATGGAGAGGCTGATAACAGAAATACTGAAATATATTTTGTAGCATCTTTGCTTTCCTTCTAAGTTTGTAAAATCATCACAGAAATAGCAGAATGCTTAATGAGTAGGTAAGCAATACTGAAGGGTAACAATTATAAGAAAAAATAATCAGGTTCAGGCTGCCCTTTATGGGTCAGAAATAGCATCAGGTGACTTGATTAGAAGTTTGTTTCTTTCGCCTGTATTTATTCATTACATATATATCGACTTCTCAGATTATGTTGAAGGGCTGTAAAGAAGAAGCAAACAACAAAAATATAAATTGGGAGTTCTTTGGAAGATATTTGCTGGGGGGATGCTGTACAGAGTCTCACAGTCTTAGCCATTCAGGAAGAAAGTTACACTTTGGAAGAAGCGTTAATTAGCTTTTAGAACAACTCACCTGACATCATTCTGCCTAACCCACTAAATACATTTTACCTTGCCTACAATCTACAAAGGCTCCTTCCTAGTACATTAATGTCTGTTAAGGATTGGGAGAGGGTTTTTTTTTCATTAACTACATGAGGGGTCCCAAATCTGTTATCCAGGTTTTTCAGGTGGAAAAGCTCTGCCAACATTGCCAACGAACCTGCTCATACACACTAACTCAGGCCTGAGCGGGTTGCTGGGAGAAGTCTGTCTACTCTTTCTTAAATTATTCAAGAACACCTTAGTTTTATTTCTGGCAGCTGCTTAGAGGGTGACCCCTTTGTACTCGTGGCCTGCAGTGTTAGCAAGTGCAAAGGAAGAAGGAAGCTTAAAGGACTATTTTAAAATTTTGGTGAAAGAGCACTAAACCCTGACAGAAGAGGAAATGAAGGACTTATCTGCAGGATTTCTATCTCAAAATAGGGTAAAACAAGGTATTCTCAAATAGGTAATGCCGTTGTCCAACAGTAAAATCTTAGAAACACTATTCCATACAC
Source organism: Pachycephala philippinensis (assembly GCA_013397055.1). NCBI lineage: Eukaryota > Metazoa > Chordata > Aves > Passeriformes > Pachycephala > Pachycephala philippinensis. The sequence goes on from VWZT01001048.1 coordinate 684,742, forward strand.
CTGAAACAAGAATTATTATTGCAGTGAATCCTCTAGACATGGAAAACTGAGGAAATCATTGCTTAAGTTTAGATACGACTTTGGTGGCAAGGATTATACACTCTTCAGTGAAGTCTCTGACTACACGTTTCTGTCTGGAAAATGAACCTTGTTTTTCTTTCTCAACAACACACATTTGTTTATTTTCCTCTTTGCTCTTTCATATCTAGAGGTTTTTTCCTTGGATATTTTTTCAAATGAAACCAATATTTTACTAAAGAAACTCCCAGTTTCCTGAGGATTTTTATTTCTTGATGAAGTCAGTTATACTGGATATGTTACATTATAAATGGCAATGCTTTGACAAGAAGATGTAATCAAGGTCAAACAGTCATGTCTAAATTCATACATGCACATAAATATATGCATTAATAATATTTACTTACATACATAAACAAAGAATTTATAAAGCAATGTGCTTATTGAATTGCATATTGAATCTCAACTTGCAAGTGTAATGCAAGCAATGGATCAAAATACAATGGAGGGTGAAAAAGTAAGATCAGCCTAAAAAATTCCAGCTATATAAAAAAATCCTGCTATTTTAATTATTATATAAGACATAAATTGGGACTTAGATTATGCTCTACACATTGACTCAAGATAGCCTGAAACTAAAGTTTTTAAGATTTAATTTTCTGTTGCTATTAATGAATATTACAACAGTAGCTGCCCCCTGTGGCTTGGTATAAAAAGCAGTGTATATACCTAGCACAACATTTGCAGACCTCCTCAGTTTTGTGTTTTTAATGTGATGAAAAATTGTACAAGTAACAAAGGAAAATGTCATGGTAACTAAAACATTTCCTATACATGTATTTTAGAGGGAAGCTAAATCAAAGGTCTTCAAAGAATTACTAGGGTTCTTTCTAGGAGGTTATTGACAAATATGTAGTTTGTCTTCTGAGTTTGTGCCTCTTTCACAGATTGGTGTATTTGTGATCCCACAGGCAGGAATAAGTGTCTGTAATTCATTTCTCCTTGTTAACTAGTGTGCTTTTGTGTGTAGGATGATTGACAGCAAACTCGGCTTAGTCCCAACGGATGAGCTTGTTAGCAAAACCCTAGCATCCTATCTCTAATAAAGCATATCAGCAGTACATTTTGTCCTATCTATTAGCCTCTCTGTTTCTTTTTTGTGAAAAGCTGAGTGTCCCTTTGAAGCAATGACAAATAAACCCCTGAACTGAAGTGCTAGGCTGCCTTATGGACAGCTGGATAGTAAATGTCACACCGTGTATAGAATGCCTATTATCAGAGTGAGCCATTTGTTCCATTCCTTTCAGTATCTTAATGTAATACAAAATTGCTAAATCAAGCCCCATGTCTGTGACAGAACATAATTAATGAGAAAGCAGGAGCCAATTCAACACTCTTTATTGGGACCTAATTGGCTCAGGCAACAGAGTTGTCACTCAACAAGAGACTTCCTTTAAAGCAATTTTGTTCTTGGTTGTATTACAGAGCCTATTAAATTGTCCCCTCCTTGATCACACAAAGAAGTATCTGCATGCAATAATTAGCTTTTCCAAGGGGATTTTTTTTAACTCTTTCAATAATAGCACATTTTCAAGCACTGCTGGAGGAAACACAGCACAGGGATATATGCAGCCTCTGGTCTGAATAATTGTAATACATGCATTTTGGGAAAGCCTGTAAGCATTGCATCAAAGCTATGGCCAGGACATAATGGGGTGGCCTGATTTCACAGAAGGTTGCAGGTCAAGCTGGGCACCTAATATTGCACTCTGTGCAAACTAAAAAAGCTAAAGGAGCAAGTGAAAGTGTAAAGGTATGGATTGTTTAACTGAGTGTTTGCTTTCTGACAAAATATTAAGCCACCATGAGGAATGAGAGGTCCTATTTCACAGTGCCAGTATCTACAGATTCTAATATCGCCATGAGCAGCCATTAATTTTGAGTAAGACTCAAAGCCTGGGAGTCTTTTTTCACTAATTATCCATCAGAATTTCCTGGACTTTGTGTCTTAATCAGTAGATTATGGGAGAGTAATCTGGGAAGTCTGTTGGTTTTAAGTGAGATTTTTTTTTGCCACCCAAAGAACAAACTTCACACTTTGGAGTCAAGTAATACGTAAATTGTACCTAAGTAAGAAGGAATTCTGGAACCTGGTTCTGTAACCTCCAAAAGCATAGATTTCTACAACTAGTCAAAGGCCAACTTACTCAAACCCAAAATACATCACTGATTGAAGTCCAGTGATTTAACCACCATCAAAAATGTTCATAAGTGTTCACTACGCCTGTAGCTAGAAAAATTTAACTTATTTTCCAGAAAATTTCAGCTGCAGCTACTAAGCCTCATAAGAACGTATCTGAAAGCCAGACAACAAAATGGGAGGGTCCTGAACCCATTGAATATATCTGTGTTTAGAAAGGCTCATCATAAGTTGAACTTCACATTTTCTGTTCAGTTTAAAGATAATATTGAAGTCAAGGACATGGCCCATGTTTTTTCTCAAAATTGTCACATAACGTCCTGTATAACATCTATTAATAGATATGTAAATTGCTGTATTAGTTGTTAGTCTTGGAGAAAGCTAAGTGTACGATATCAGTGTATTTGGGGTTTAGCAATCAGTTTATTTTAGTTCTTCCCTCTTATGTCTTCCAAAGAGAAGAATGATGTGACTAATCATATAAATAATAGTATATTATCACTTAGTACTTTCTCCAGGGTAAAAGTTCCAGGGATTTCAGAGGGAATTAAAAACAGAATTAAAAGAATGCAGACTGTGTTGTTTTTTCCTTCCAGAGAAATGTGTATTTGATATTTAATGCTATATATGCAGTTATATTAAGTGATTGTGATGAACACGTTTTGATTTGCACGTTTTATGTAGCTTTTTTAGTGGTATGAGTTCATTGACATCTGCTCTAATACGCAAACTACAACATAGCCACCATTTTGCAGGCTCAGCTAGAAGAGAATACATAAATATATTACAAAATCTTTTTTTTCAAGTTTAATAATGTGCAAGACAAAATCCTAAATGCAAATGTTAATCAACAATGTCCTTTCACAGGTGATTCATGAAGTCTCTGAAAGCATATATTCTGAGTACAGTTTTATTAGCTTATTCTAGTAACAAGTGAAAACGATTACAAAAACTTACATAATCTAATTTTCCTTAATTAATCATATTCAATCAATATTATAAAAATAACGTTGTATGTTATGATTAATTCTGCATGGTATAGAATACTAATGGGCACTGAAGAATTAAAAACATTACAGCAGAGGCATCTACTGAGAAGATTTTTGACAAGTCAAATTAGAATGTTAAAAAAATAAACATTTAAATTGAAATATTTTACCAAACAAATATTATGTGGAAAAATAGTCATGGAAAAGATATTTTGGGAATATATTCAAAACAGCACTGATTGAAATGTTTTATCTAATGAAACAGTTCTCTGATGTTTAATTTTCATTCAAAAAGTACTTGAGTTCCTAAGTGAATTGCCAAGCTTCTGTAGTTTTGGGCATCATAACTGTATAACATGAGTTGGATGCCATGCTGTTTGAATATAACACAAGACCAAAAGCCTGTTTTTCATTTCAGAAAACCTTGGGATCCAGATATTAGTAACAGTCTCCTGACAACACATAGGCTGAAGTTAGATATCTCCACATGTCTGTGCTTGAAAGGTCATTGTCACTGATGACATAAAAGTGAGGTTTAATCAAGAGAGAAATATGACATCATTTGGTTGTCAGTGCAAACAGAACTAGAATGTGTGATTCCAGGACTGGTGGTTATTAATACTTCAGCAACTGAAAAAAGACAATCTGTATTAGTATTGTATCTCTATTTAATGCATAAGGACTACATCTTTCATCTACGTTAGCTGACAGTGGTTCAGAATAGACAAGAATTAAATGTGTGTTTTTGTGAATTATAAAAACAAAGTTATTATGATGCATAAAAAACCCCATTGTTTAGGTCTGTAAGTTTTTCCTTCTTACATATGCGAGGACCTCACAACAGATGTCTCAGTAAGGACTGGTTTACATAGTGGCTTTGAACTGTTTCCTTGTTTTGATAAACAAATCATTGTTGTAATTAGTAAATTGGGTGAAAAAGTCTGAGTCAGGACAGAAATCCTTCCATCATTTTTTGTGTCTAGTATTATCCTGTAATCCTCCACAATGTTGCCCTAGGAAAATGATGACATATTCCTTAGCATAAAATTTTCCAGAATATTATGAAAATGTCATGTTTTTCATGTAAATGCTGTCTGCTTTCTTCTTCTCATACAGAAATGTAATAATACTTGTCCTAGTATCCTGGTCCCATGTTGCATAATTTTACACAGGTCATTATATTTCAGAAACAAAAATATTGAACACTCTAAGCAGTCTTGGATTTCCAGGCACTAACTCTGAGGGAGTCTGCAACCTCTGAATCTGTCATGTAACCAGACTTTTCTTCAGCACAAAGTATGATTAAAAGTAATAACACATGTCATACCACTGTGGCAATGCCAACACAGAGGATGCGTTTCTACAGAACAGATGGTACTTGCAATGCTAAGAAGTCTATTCTCTTCATTTTACCTCATTGTTGCTTGGCTTCTGTGCCTTCTCACACACGTCACACATTTGAAAGTGTGCACAATGTCCTCTTTCTAAAGGGCATGAGCATATGAACTCATATAAACAAGATCAGAATGCAGATTAATTTATCTAGAGCATAATCCAATATAGATTTAAAAACAATATTAATATTTTAGCAGCAGAACTCTATAGCTATTATTTTAGCATCTAAGGAATTTGTAATTTTGAAAAGCTGGGAAAGGTAGTACTCATTAAAAAAACCTAGCAGGGATCAGTTCACCTACTATGTTACAGATACTAGTGTGAAATATAGCAGTTTCAAGAAGTGCTGAGTAAACTACACTACAATTTAAGACTGAACATTATGAAGAATAATTTAAAAAACAAAAGAGTTGTGAGGCATGCAGAATTCCATACGACCTTCATCCAAAATTGATGCTCTTGTAAAAAAATCATGGGACACAATGATTGTAAGAGTTTTTAAAATATCATTCCCAAGTTGGCATATCTGGTGTTTCAGTAACTGACAGTAAGATATCGAGGCAAGAAGTTACACTTATAAGGAACCTGAGAAAAGAGCATTATATATTATATAATCAGTACAATATCTTCAAGATCTTCAATTTCCTTTATAGATGTGTAAAACCTCCAAAATCCTGTTAATGCAGATTTTGCAGATCACAAACTGAGGAAGAAAGGCTTCAATGTGTACAGAAGGAAGATACTGTTCTGGGTTATGACTCAGTAGGTCTATGTCCTGCTCCAGCAGTTTTTCTGCTTGTTTATTTCTCAGCACAAGAAGTGAGGTTCAGTTCATGGGTATAATATTCTCAGATACTGTACAAAGAATCAGGAAGAGTTAGAACTACTTCAGTGAGTAAGCAGGAATGATCTGCTGTGTACGCACCAAAACTAGTCTATTAAGGAATGAGTCCGTATACAGTGTAATAATAAAATGTGGTTTCTTTCTTGATCAGCAAGGGTGTGAATAATGGCACTGAAATCTAGTTTATGCATACTTTTTGGCAGCCTGAAAATTACACAAATGACCTGAAAATAGGGCAAAATTAACTGCCATGATCTATCCATGTGTCATCTGAAAAATACTGACAGCCTGCTTAATCCTCTTCTATGGCTGCCTGTGGGGTCCCCTGTACTAAGAGAAATGTGATATTCAGCCTGAATAAGACTTGGAAAAATGCTAGCATATGTAGCATCTATATTTAATGTCGTCTGCAACATTCTCTGTAATTTTTTATGCAATCAGTCTTTTCTGCAATCAGTCTAGTCTAAAAAGACCTGTTATAATAAATTGGTCAGCCTGTTACTTCTGCTTATCTTGATGGCTAGACAGAGAAGATTGTTAATTGTATGATATATGATAGAGTTTTCACAATGGCCAGTACAGCATAGTGACTCACAAATTATACAAATATTTTCCTTCATATTTTTTTTCTGCTGATTGACTTTGTTTTCTTTCTATTTTATTCATATTCTCAGGAAGGAAACATCTTGTAAATCACTGGCCTTTATTGTATTATGTCTGAAATTTAGGTAGGACACAAAATGTGGGCAAAAATAAATTATTCTGCCCTTTGTTATCTACACACTTAAGGGATTTTAACTTTTTTGAACTTAGCTAGACAAGAGCTGCTAACAGAATATGTAGCAGTTTTTATGAATATTTCAGGGTAAAAGAATAACTTCTCTTTGTTAGTCTCATGCCCTTGGATCATTCAAAGTTAAAGCAGCAGCAATTCTTGAGGCTTACTACAGTCTGTCTCAGTGTTGAACCTGCATATTACAAATTATGATCCCTGTAAATAGAAGGCACTTTGTCATGTTCCCCCCACATTGTCTTTCTTACTGTGACATTCTAAACAGACTTCTGGGACCTCTTGGCAAATTCAATGCATTATTTGTGATCCCTTTCTGGAAGACGCTTCCTATCAGCCCAGGGAACAAAAAAATGATTATGAGGAACATGAATAAAACTGCTTCAAAAGCTGACATAGGCATTGACTACAGGTTAAAGTTCTTCACACAGCTCATCAGTGGGGAAGAAAATGACGTAAGCACTGTACTTCTTTCGACCTCTGGGTACATTTTTCATTTTGGCTAGGAATTGTATGTGAAAAGTATTTTATCATCTCAACAGTTTTTAAAATAACTATAAAAACAGTTCACCCTCAGACAACACATAAGGCTTTATTTGGGAAAGAGAATTAGTACGATAAAGCTGACAGTCACTCTTTATTCAGGAGAGATTCAGCAAGCTGTTACTACTTCTGTTTTGAACAAGAAACATTAAAAAATTGTTATTTCACTGAAATACAAGGTTGCTTAGACACCAAAGAGTAAGGAGTTTCTTTGGTGCTAAAAAGTGAATGTGAGCATATCTGTGTGCAAATCATCTAGGAAAAGACAAATAAAGTCAGAGAAACAATCAAAATGCCATAGAGACGAAAAAGTAAAATGACCCTGAAGAGAGACTGGAAAGGCCTCTGAAGAGAGGAATAAAAGGAAAATGCTGAGAAATGTGAGAAGACATATTGTCTCCAGCTATTTGATCCATGCTGTGTTCTTAGAAAGAAGATTTTATAAATTCTTTGTAAATGAATGCGGTCTATCAAATAATTTCTCTTCTCTAATGGAAATAGTTCAAAGCATTTGACTGGTTATGTTGATATCAAAGGGATGCAATTGCTATTAGATTCTGTATTTCTCTTCCAGAAAAGCCATACGTGAAATGTTCAGTGAAAGCAGCTTGGGGGTTAGAGCCTCAGATAATCCCACTTACATAGATATTTAAAAAGGAATTTACATGGTAAGACTGAAAATTTCAATGCTCACTGTATGATATTTGTGCATTAAGATTTAATAAAAGGATGTGTAAATTTCCAGGCCAAACCCCCAAATAGTTGTGGATTGAGGAGCCATTGTGAGAATAATTCATATGACACAAAGCAAAATGATAGAAAATGGTATTTACCATAATTTCTGAGTACTTTTTAGGAAAAAATACCCTCTGATTATATATTTTTAAAAGGTTTCAACTGCCTTAGAATTTCCGCTGAGTTTTATCACTTTTCTAGTGAAGAGGAAGAAATAAATTGATTTGTAGAAACCAAATGAAAAAAAAACAAGTCACAGCAATAATTTGATTTATATGGGAATGTGGTCCCTAGACAGCCATCATGCTATATACAGATATGTATTTTATTATTCTGTATACATTACTGAGATTTATTGAGGTGGCATATTTTTATGTTATATATATTTTTAAAAAGGATCCTTTTTTTTAAAATTAACTAGACCTACTGTGCTATTAAATATGGAACATAGACCATAGTATAATGCCACACAGCTAGACTATCTTAGGTTATCAGATGCAGTTAGCAAGTAATATAGCACATGAAATTTATGAAATAGCAAAGTTGAACTGTATGTTGGTAACAGGATCTTGTCTACCAAACTTTCGTCCCATTCTCTATGCTGACTGTTAAAGAAATTATCTTCAACATTTTGCAAAATCCAGGCTCTTTATTAAACACTATTACACGTGTGAGAGTTAACTTTTGAATACTGAAAATTCTTAAAATCAAGAGTCTTCAGCTACAGAGGAAAACTGAAGAACCGTAGTTTAGGACTTAGAGCTGCTGTAATAAGAGCACCAAGAATTCCAAACGCTGTTATGTTCATTAGAGAGGGATTGAGAGATGTTTATAGTTTAGATAAAATAAGATCATATAATTAGTAGACTAATGAATCTAATGTAGATGTGACACACATATTATCAATGTCGAATACATAAAGTCTCACAAATAATTAAGCAATTTTAGTAGTCCATTTTGCTGATGCAAGGCTAAAACATTTCCAAGTTTATTCAAGAAGCAGCCAAAACAATTAAATATTTTTTTAAATGTTGTGTCCTTCACATTTTTTCTATCCTAACATTTGTGATAACTGGAACTGAAACCTGCAGATTTCTTGGTGTTTCAGAGTATCAGTACAAAGGAGAACATGACTGTGTGATGACTAAGTAAAATTGTCATTTGATCAGGCAAAACTTAGTAAGGAGAGAAACATCAAATTTTTGTAATTATACTGGATAGCCTAGTCTTAAGTGTCTTAATATAAATTGGGGTATTAAAAATACTTATATAGTTTTAATGTGCAGTTATACTGACAATTATTAGTTAAGCAGGCATTAGAACAAAAAGAATTCAGAAAACAAACAAGGAATATGAGGTATGTCCATGTAAAATTGGTGATTAAGGAATCCAAAGAGCCACTGACTTCAGTTCTTCATTAATTTCTTACTCTGTTTCCCTCAAATAGTGTCTCTTATTTTATGTTGGTCACTCCTTTTATACACCACAGTGTCTTTATCTTCAAACTAAATTAAGTTTAGGATTTTACAAATCTCACTGACGTGTAAAATTATTACAAACATGTATATGCAAATACCATTTAGGGACCCTGATGGCAAACATGGTGATCCAAATAACTATTAGAGCATTACATCATTTGCTATTCCAAACTGCATCAAGGCACAGTTTCCCATCTTTCTTAGTATGTATTAGTATTACTATTATTAATCTGAAAGACTTGCAGTTTGCTATAATGTCTTTGTACATATTTCTTAAATTAGAATTTTCAAAGTATTAATTTTTTGTGTACTTTCTCATTTGAAAGCATTGCTTTCACAGACATTTGAAAAAGAACATAAGCCCTTTTCAACAACTTATGTCAAAACCAGTATATGGCCAAATAACTTACAAATTAACCCTAGAACGACTCATTTGTCAATGGCAGCTCCTGAGATATTAGTTTAGTCTTCCTCATACCACTAATTTACACAGCCATTATGACTTGAGACACGCAAATTAGCCACGAAAGAATGGAGATTAACTGCTGAGATGGCAAGTAATATCCTCTTAAAATTAATTAGTATTTTGGCTTAACTTTATTTTTAGGTTCAAAAAAGTCAAGATAAAAAATTTTAATATCTTTTTTCAAGTGGAAGTCAGTACTTCACATAATTAGCCAAATTTTCAGAAAATTTTGATTTCCTCTGAAAATCAGATCCCTTTGTTGCAATGCACCTTTATTTGATCCTGATTTAATGGCAAATGAGCCATTTGAGCCATGAGCTTTTTGCCTCTTCCTTTTTGCCTTCATGTTAGGATTGCTTTTTTTCCTGATTGGGAACTTGTGTCTATTGTCCTATTGTTCCTAGTAGGATCTATTGTACCACTTATTGCATTTCTATGTATTTCCTACAAAGAAGCATAGGCATTTCAGAATTTCCCTAAAATAAAAATTAAATAGTAGATACCATCTTTCACTTTTTATGTTATCAGCTAAATAAGGCTTCAAAATTAAAAACCTGAAAAATCCAATATTATGCCCTAATTTATAAAAATATTTCATATATATAAGTAAAAAATATACAGTTTATGATCGTCAGTATACAAATACGGAGCAAGTTTCTTAAATAAAAATACCAAGAACATTTTTATGTGAACCTGTGAGTCTTCAATGAGGATCATCAGTTATCTTTTATAATGACATAATAAGGGAAGTACTTCCATTGTTATTTTCACAGTGCAAGACAGAGTGCACTGTGAAACTCTATCCTTTCTTCCGCAGAGCTCTTCATGGAAAAACAGACTCAAAAGTGCAATATCCATACTACCTGAACTTTGAGAAAAGTATTTAATGCATTTCTGCCAGTCCATAATAGCGATATCACTTTCTAGAAAGCCTGCTGGGCTGAGTTGCAGGACTGAAAATGTGCTGCTTCTTATTTGGTCTAGTCACCAGTATAGTCTTACATACATAATCACCTTCATCTGAAGATCTTCACTTCCAAAGATCTTTTCTATAGTTAAACTCATTTCTGAAGTTTCACGTTATTTCCTGAACCTATTTTATCTTTGAATTAGTCAAGTGCCTTATTCACATCTAATTCAGACTGCAAAACTGGGCATCGAGGGCTACAATTTATGTTTACTTTATAAAGATATTATACAGGCTTTTAAGCAAATTGCCTGGTGGGAAAAATAAAAGCAAAAGATATAATACACAGTTTTATCTCAAAGATTTTTTAACTCGATGAAAAAAGAAAAAGCATAGACCTTGAACTGGAACAATTATGTTACATGCTTGCTCTTACAGTATTAACATCATGTTTTGTGATGAGATCTTACCACTGAATCTCCAGTGGTTACTGCAGTTCAGTTTAGGAAACAGTAACACAACTGCCTAATCTGCTGTAAGACTTAGATCCTTATGCAATTTTCATTTCTCTGAGGACAACACTGTGTAAACATAGGTGAAATGACATCAATAAAGTCTTTTGTGAAGTACTTAGTGTTTAAAGAATTAACAGAAAGTTAGCTAATGATAGTGAAAGAGGAAGTCAATGAAGAATCATAAAGTATTCAGAATAAAACTAGTGTTACCGTCTTAACAATTTTATTTCTAGATTTATGTATTATGAAATATTTTTATTTCAATCACTTTGAGGTATAACA